>PVJI01015285.1:0-41586 GCA_004026765.1 Micronycteris hirsuta | reverse complement strand
TCTTTGGGTCCAACCTCTTTGGGACTCTCTGAGCTTCCTGGACTTCCCGAAAGTCTATTTCCTTCGCCAGCTTCGGGAAATTCTCCATCATTATGTGTTCAAATAAGTTTTCAATTCCTTGGATTTCTTCTTCTCCTTCTGGCAGCCCTATGATCCGTATGTTGGGCCGTTTACAGATGTCCTGGAGGTTTCTGAGCCCCTCCTCTGTTTTTTGAATTCTTGTTTCTTCATTCTTTTCTGGTTGGATGTTTTTTCTTTCTGCTGGTCCACTCTGTTGATTTGAGTCCCAGTTTCCTTCTTATCCCTATTGGTTCCCTGCAGATCTCTCATTTGTTCAAGCAATTTCGATAATTTTTCGTCGAATTCTGTGAGCATCCTGATTACTATGGTTTTAAACTGTGCATCTGATAGGTTGGCTATCTCCTGGTCGGTTAGTTCTGGAGCTTTGATCTGTTCCTTTCTTTGGGCCATTTTTTTTCCCTCGGTGAGCCTGTTACTGTGAGGAGGGCGGAGCCTTGGGGTTCACCTGGGCAGGGAAACTCATGGTCGCTGTGTTGTGACGTAGCCTGTGGGGGTGGGACCTGAGAGCACAATGGCGCCTGCTCCGCTCTCCGCACCCACACTGCCTCCTGCAAGCAATTCGAGCCCCTCTGCGCTGGCTCCGGGGTCAGTGGACGGGCTGCACAGCTCCAATCCCCTGTGGATCTCCCCAGTGAACTCTCCTGTGAGGCTGGTAGTTCCTCTTGCCGCGGACTCCACCCCCACAGGTGCTCTCACTCTGCGCCGATGGGTTGCGCCCTGCTTTCTCTCCCGGTTTGTCTGCCTGCGAATGCGGACCTGCCTGGTCGACCAGTCTCGGCCCCGCTGGGTCCGGATGAGCTAGGCGCTGGCTGCGCTTAGGTCAGGTACTCCCATCTCATGATGTCTATTATACATTAATGATTCTCTCCCTCTCTTTCTCCCTTCCTTCTCTCTAAAAATAAATAAATAAAATCTTAAAAAAAAAAAAAAAAAAAGGGAATGGTATCTAACTTAAGTCCAGCTCTTTCCAAATTGGCTTCAGGCCTCAGGATGTACTAAGCCTCCCCGCTCCAGCCTCCTGTCACTGTCCAGACCTAAAACTTAGGAGCTAATCAACCCTGTCCTCATTACAAACAATCGTCTTTCAGGAACTGACTCATATATGGCAGTAATCCCAATTATACAAACAGTGGATGCTAAAAAAAAACCCAAAACAACTACTGACATTGGTCTTTTCTCATTTTGGAAGCAGCAAATGTCTTCCAAATGTAGATTCTCTTGAGATACCTTTGCGATGATTGGGGATTTCCTGAAAGCATGCAAGCTCGTCACAGGGTGAGTCAGCTGACAAATGCCCAGGGACAGAGAAGCCAGTTTGGGTTTGACATGTGAGTGCAGTCGATGAGTCTCACAAATACTTTACTGGTCTAAAGGAAAAGATTATGTTTCCAGAGGAAGCCATTAATGTCATGGAAAGTAAACAGAGTAGAGCATGCTTTGAAAGCGTGTCTCACATACAATGCAATCACCCTTCGCCAAAGGATTTTGTGCTATAATACTAGAAAACAGAAGACCTCTTGTTTTTCTTGGTCTGAAGCAGGTTATTATAAAGTACAAGACACACACACAGGCCAAACACAGGCCCACGAGCACACAGATATGTCTCAGGATAACGGCCACATCTAGATCTGCATGGCCGGTTGCCTAAGTCACAGCTTTATCGGACTGTCGGAAATCAGATGAAATCCTTATACTGGTTTCTGCTGGAGGAAGAGGGTTGAAACCAAAGTCAAAACAGGATTTGGGGAGGAGGCCTATGATGTGTAGAGTGTAATGCCAGCAATTCCCAGATAAACCACATCAGAGCGGGAAGGAATCTCGGGAGTCATGTTCCCATCCAGCCCACTGTTTCACAGTCGGAGATGCAGAGGACCAGGTGAAAGTGACACGTCCCACTTCACACAGCTACTGAGGAGCATGCTGGGACTAACCCTCAGGAGTCGGAGGCCCTGGCCGCTGGATTCGGCTGATTACCAATATGGAAGGTCCGTGAGGAGACCCAATGCATCATTCCAGACACCGCAGTGTCTTTATTTGCATCCTATCTTTTGCCCAGGCTACCAAAATCTATTGATATTTCTGATTTTTCATTTGTTAAATTATGGCTGCAAAGAAGGCAATTTTTAAACATCCACATTTAAATTCAGCTTCAGTATTTACTGAACGTCTGCTCTGAGTCAGGCGTGGTCCTGGGCCCCAGGAAGCACAGATGAGTGAACAGCTCATTATACATCACGCGTGGTTCAGCAACATTGAAGCCTATCCCTTGACCACGTGGTCCTATTGTGGGGGGAGCATTCTGAGCAATAACGATAAAGGAATTTAATTATTTCAGTCTGGTTCCTGGTGAGAACTTATCCACATCCCAAAAGTCCAACCATTTCAGCTCATCCTCAGACTGAGAAGGGCGTGAACAGCCAGGATGCCAGCCCCAACTCATACAAGGCATGGACTCTGAGGATTTCGACAGCAGGAAATTTCTCCTCAGAGCTCTTGGGGAGACCAGGGGCAGGTCCAGAGACAGAAGGGAAGCCTGGCACGATGCTGAAAATACAACTTCTGTATCTGGCCAAAAGCCCATTGGAGACTAGCGCTCCAAGAAAGTACATTTCACTTTTTCAAACACTTAAACTCTGGGGCATTTAAAACGTGACAGGCAGTCATGCCGCATGAGAAATCAAGGTGGTTCCATCTTATTCCTACCTCCCAGTGACCAGCGAGCTTGGGCGGAATCTCCAGTCCCAGCTTCTCCAGCTCCCGCTCCCTATACTTCTCATACTGCCGGTACCCCGCATAGCCACCGCCAGTCACAAACAAAAGGGGCAGGGGGCGGAGCAGGAACAGGGTTCGAGCAGGGGCAGTGTGGACTCTTCTGGCATCTGCAACAACAACAAAAACAGGAAAATGTTGAGCCTGGGAAAAGGGACAGGAGTGAGTCACACACGCACAGCACTAACAGGAGGGCCGGGAAAAGTCAATGTATCTGAGAAACCCTCCGTAAAGGTGACTGGACCCTAGAGGATCTCACAGGAAGGTATAACCCTGAGTCATTACTGAGATCCTTCTGTCGGCAAATTCTATCAGTGAGCAAGGGACAAGCATCTTTCCTGTGAAACTACAATGTATTGTACCTTTACTGCCACTATAGTCACAGAATTTAAGAAAACACTGAATAGCAAAGACATCAAGAAACTCATCAAGGCTGCCCCACTGGCCACCGACAGGCCCAGTTGCCATTTCTCATGTGGGGCTCTCTGCTCTCCCTTCAACAATGCAGGTCCAATTTTGATTGGACACCACAGTTCTCAAATGCAAAATTCCATAAGCTCTTACAGTGCAACAATCCAATTTAAAATGTACAAAGGATTTAAAAAGACACACCTTCGAAGAAGACAGACCGATGGCCAAAAAGCATACGAAATGATGTTCAATATCTGTTGTGGGTTGAACTGTGCCCTCTCAAAATTCATATATTGAAACCCTTACCCCCAGTAACTCAGTGGTAATCAAGTTAAAATAAAGGCATCATGGTGAGCCCCAATCCAATATAACTGGTGTCCTCACAAAAAGGGGAAATTTGGACACAGACATGCACACAGGGAGAATGCCACATGAAAATGAAGGCAGAGGCTGGGGAGACACACCTACAAGCCGAGGAAGCCAAAGACCACCAGCCACCCATCAGAAGCTAGACAAGTGGCATGGGACAGATTTTCCCTCACAGCCTTCAGAAGGAGGCAACCCCTTCCAGAACTGTGAAAGGACACATTTCTATTGTTTAAGCCACTTGACATGTGACACTTTGTTACAGCAGCCCTAGCAAATCAATACAGCATCACTAGACATCAGGGAAATGCAAATCAAAACCACAGAGAAATACCACTCCACACCCACTAGGATGGGTATAATCAAAAGGATAAGTCTGGGCAAGGATGCGGAGAAATCTGAACACTCATATACATGCTGCAAAGTGAGGCAACCGCTCTGAAAACCAGGGTGTCGCTTCACATAATGTAAACCCGAAAATTACCACACAGCCCAGCCATTCTGCTCTTAGGTATGTACCTAAAAGAAGTGAAACACACACCTATGCAAAAACTTATATGAGAATGTCCAGTAGAGACACCACGCATAACACAAAAAACGGATACACTCCAAATGCCCGTCAACTGATGGCTGGAAACACAAAGTGCATCACAACCACACAGTGGGATGTTCTCTGGCGACGTGAAGGAATGGCGTACTGATACAAGCCACAACACGAGCCTGAAAACACTATGTAAAAGCGGCCAGCCACACGACACTGTGTATTGTGAGTCCGTTTACACCAAGTGACCAGTGCAGGAAACACACCGTGGAGACGTGAAGCGTGCACACCAGCGTAGCCTGGGGCTGGGCGTAGGGAGAGTGAGCAGTGGCGGCCTGATGGGTCAAGTGTTCACAGTGTGGTGAGCAGGGGACAAAAGTGCTCTAGAAGTAGAAAAGATGCTCGCACAACTCCATAAACATACTAAAAACCACTGGACGACATACGTAAAAGGGTGAACTTTATGGCATGTGAATTCTGTCTCAATATAACTGATACTAAGACAATATCTTAAGAGCCGAACTCCCGACAGCCCGTGCGAAGCCTAAGAGCACACCCTTTGCCTTTACCTGAGAGGCAGCTGCCCTGCTGCCTACGTCACTGTCCCCCCGACTTGTTTCCGCCGTTGCTGTTTCTTTCATCAGCAAGCAAGGATGTCATTAATCTCTTATGTCTTCTAATTATTCCTATGAACCCTTACTACTTGATAACTAAATGTTTTACCTCTGACAACTGAAAAAGACTTGTCGAAAAGCAAGAAAAAAAAATGTTCTCTGAGATATTCAGTGAGGAGAGAACGGCTGCATCCTCCCTGCACTGGGCCCTGAGCCTGGACTGGTCCCATTGCCCTGTGCGCTGTGCGGGGCACTGGTCCTTCCCGCAACTGCGGGTCTCTTTCTCTCGCCTTCTCTAAGCAGAGAGCACCCTCCACTCCTGACCACTGCCCCCTGGGTTTGTCTCTGAGGTTGCCCACTTCCACCTGTCACGTGATTCCTGCGTGTTCCAGCATTCAAGTTCTAATTAAACAACATCCGGACGTTCTCCTATTAACTACAATAAGCTTTTTGTTCCTATTCACATTGACCATCTCATTTTACTCTCGAGGTACTCTTACAGGGCAGTTAAAAATAAGCTTTTGCTATGATGAATTAAAAGGGTATTTAGATAATAAAGACAATGCACATTTTCAAAAGGGCTGAAATGGCTGCTTACAAGACCTAAACAGTTCATAACCCAGTGTGGGGCGCTGATTACTCATGAGTACTTCCTGCTTGTGCGAGGGGAAACTGGGATAACCCTCTTTGCAGGGCAATTTGGCATAAATGCCAAATTGTGAAATACATAAACCTTTTGATTCAGTAATTCCACCTTTACAAATACATCCTGGAGATGCACAAAGATATGTTACTACAGAACCACCTGTGGTAGAAAAGACTAGAAACAAATGTCCAACACTAAATGGTACAGTCATACAAGAGTCTACTAAGCAGCCAGTAAAAACACTGAGAGAGTAACAGCTAATGCTTCGGTGCAAACTGCATGCCAGGCCCTGCAGGCACCTCTCAGGCCCAATTTCACTGAACCCTAACGAACACTCTGGAACAGGTGCCGCCTGCCCCAGTGTACCACTGCGAAAGCTGAAGTGCGAGGAGGCTGCCCCCCACCCCCCTGCCCAAGCGTTACTTACTTGTAGAAAAGGCTCCGAGGGGGGTCTTCCTTAAGGACTGCAGGCAGTGGCTCAGGGCAGGGTTTTCACAGTGATGCAGGCTACAATCGAGCAAAAAGAACCATTAAACACTTGTCTTAGAATTTAAAAAAATTAGTAGCTCAATGGCAAAATGTGCACACAGTCTACAGATTCAACAGTAGTGCTGCATCAATGTCACAGTACTATTTCCTGGTTTTGACCACTGTCCTGTGGTGATGTAAGAAAATGTCCTTGTAGGAAAAAGGCTGCAATGTTTAAAGGTAAAGGGCTACCAAGTCTGTAACACACTCGAGTGCTCCAGAAAAGTAAGTACATTCTCCGCCCCCATACGCATATACCCTGTCGTGTCCCCCCCCTCCCCCCGCCGCCAAGAGAGGCCCTGGCTGGGTAGCTCAGTTAGTTAGAGTGTGATCCTGACACTCTAAGGTTGTGAGGTTGTGAGTTCGATCCCCAGTCATGGCACATACAAAAAAAGCAACCAATGAGTGCATAAGTACAATAACAAATCAACGTCTCTCTCTCTCTGAAAAAGTCAATTTAAAAAGAAAGAGAGGAAGAAGGAGGAAGAATAAAGTGAATATAGTTAACATTTGGGGAGTCCAGGTAAAGGGTATTTGGGAATTCTATGTATTATTTTTATAATGTTTCTGTAAGTCTGAAACTATTTCACAGTAAAAAATACTGGTTCTTAATGACACATAAGACCACGACAAGCAGGCAAGCCAGCACTGCGGCTCAGAGGCACGTTTCGCACCACAAAGGAAGACCTGTGCGCAGCCCTGCGACATCCGTCCCTGTGCATCAAAGAGTCTTTCACTGCAGGGGGCTGAGATCTCACATTTTCAATGGTCATCCTGGAAAGAAGGCCACACACAAACCACGCTGAACTATTCTAATCTACTCCAAGTCTGGAAGGCTCAACGGGTTTAGAATTTCTGGATTATCTTTTGTGGCTACTTTGCCACAAAAGTTACTTTGACAGAGTGAATAGGTTTCAATTGTTCTGAGAAAAAAAATGACCAATTATTTTCATAACTTGAGGCTCTGAGAAAATACTTGTGACTTACTTTGTTTCCTCTTCACCCGAGGAAACTGGACACACCCCTCAGTGGCAATACCTGACTACACCAGCAAGTAAAGCATTGATGAATTTTTAGTTAACAATGGGATCTCCCCTTAATTACAGAGCAAACATCCTGCTTTCAATTCAGACAGTGCTTCAGTTTTCCCAAATACTGACCTGAAATCTAAAGTAAAAAAACTACAGCCTTGTCAGTAAGGGTTTCTTTTTTCCTTGGAGCCCTTTGTGATGGAAATAATAATTTATTATATTATGATAGAAATAATAATCTATTATAAATGCCCAAACTCCTATGTTTGTGGAAAATGAAACTGCATCTATGGTTTTCATGCAGTAATACTTATTTTCATGGATTTTTAGTAGTTACATCTTACATAGATATCCTATAAGCACTACTGGATTTAGGCACCTTCATTTTCTCACATGGAATTTCCTTGACTTAAAAACACCTTCCCAGCACAGTGCAAATATGGCTAATGTGATGAATCTGATCCTCCTATAGGCAAGTAGGTTTGCATGGAGAAAAAGCAGGGGCCATAATCACCACCCCTGAGGCCAGAAAGATGCACAGTTGTAAACACAAAGAGTCTGCTTCAACATGAACGTGCTGAACCGAACAATGCTCACCTCTCAGACTGCATTCTCCCAACACAAAGGCTAAGAGCCTAGAGCCCTGCTTTCAAAACACAGTAAGAACAAGGGAAAGAGCCGACTGAAGGGCACATTGTTGTGTTCTGTACACTGCACACAGTGCTTGCCTGGAATTAATGCCGAACCCCCTGACTAACAAAGGGATGTTTGCAGACTGCTGAGCAGGGCCTGTTGGGGGGCTGGGGGGCACAGATGGGAGATAATCGGCTACCCACCAGAACCGTATGCGTCACACTCAAGTGCTTTGCTCTGAGTGTGGGTCTGCCCCTCAGCGGCCTGGCCTGAGAAACAGACCTGGCCGCTCCCCCGCCATGCACTGTGGGCCCAGCACAGCGGTCTGTCTTTTATTAACGGATCCCTCCCATCCTCGTATACATGCTGCACTTTCTCCAATCTCAGAAATGCTGTCCACCATGTATCTGTCCTCCTCTCTGTTCCCACCCACTTTTTGCTCTTTCATGACAAGCTCTTAAAACAGCTATGCTCACTGCCACCTCGTCCTCACCTCCCACTCCCTCCTAATCCCACTCAACCAGGCTTTTGCTCCTATCTGTCACCTCTTGTCAAGTTACCACCTTCCATGTTGCCAACACCAACGCACATTTCTTGGGGCTCATGTCACTTACCTCTCAACAGCATTTGACACAGTTGATCTCTTTCTCTTTTTTAAATCCAGGTTTAATTAAAATATAACATCATATCAGCTTCAGGTGCACAACATAATTTGGTATTCGTATACATTGCAAAATGGTCACCGTAAGTCTAGTTAACATCCGTCACAATACGCAGTTACAATTTTTTTATTCTGATGAGAACGTTTAAGATTTACTCTCTTAGCAACTTTCCAGGATGCAATGCAGTATTGTTAACTGTAGTCACCACGCTGTACCTTACACCCACGACTTATTTATTTCATAAGTGGAAGCATGTACCTGTTGATCCTCTCACCCTCTCTCCTTTTTTTTTTTGGGCATGTGAAATTATTTATGTTAATAATACTTGTTTTGGTTTGACTTCTCCATGAATAAGATGAGGTTTTTACATTTTGTATTATTTATTTCCTATATGATATCTATCCTAATTGGTATGACAAATGACCTAGTAACATAAGACACTAGTTTCCTACCAAAAACAGGAGTCTTCACTTTGATACCTGTTGGTATCACAATGTTAGTGGTATTTGTTATAAATATCATGACTTGAAAAAATTATAGATTTAAACAGTGCTTCTCAGGCACAGATATGGACTTAAAAGAGTAATGACTCCTCTCTGGCTAGTAAGACACTCATCATTAGACTCTATTAACATAGCTAAAAAAAGAGAATGTCCTTTCAAAATGACCCTCTCTCCTTCTTGAAACACATTCCTCACTTGGC
Source organism: Micronycteris hirsuta (assembly GCA_004026765.1). Lineage (NCBI taxonomy): Eukaryota > Metazoa > Chordata > Mammalia > Chiroptera > Phyllostomidae > Micronycteris > Micronycteris hirsuta. The sequence goes on along the minus strand of PVJI01015285.1, from coordinate 32,601 downwards.
TTCTGGGACCCTGTTTTTCCCTCCTACCTCTCTGGTCTCTCCCTAACTTCGAACTGATGCCAGGCCAGGATTCAGACATCTTCTCTGCCTGTGCTCTCCTCCTAGAGATGCTCATCCAGTCCCATCTTTAAAAAACTAAGTAATGATGATTCCCTCATTGCTCCTTCAGAGACCTCCAGGTCTGTATTTCCAAATGGCTACCCAACAAATCCACTAGGATCCAACCGAGTTCAGATGAATTCCTGACCCTCTCTAGCTCTTCTTCAACCTGTTCCTCTGCTAGAACTATTCATCTTTGGCAGACACTGGCCAGATGTCTACCAAACCACTTCCTCTTCTTCCTGGGCACCCAAGAGACTACACTTCCCAGCCTCCCTTGCAGTAGGGTGTGACCATAAAACTGAGTTCTAACCAATGTGAGGACCATTCAGGCCTCCCTGGCATCCAGTTCTAGGCTTTCCCCTTTCAGCCTGCTTGATGCAAACTTGCAGACCTCGGGAAGTCATGTGTTAAGGATGGCAAGAAACTGGGTTTCAAGTCACTGCTGCCCCGCCCATCAAGAGCACCCACTGGGACTTACCTGTTACCATAGCTGTATTTCTGTATTTCTATAATTAGTACATTATCTCAAAAAAAAACCCTGGCTGGTATAGCTCAGTGGATTGAGCGCGGGCTGGGAACCAAGGGGTCCTGGTTCGATTCCCAGTCGGGGCACATGCCTGGGTTGCAGGCCAGGTCCCCAGTGAGGGCCATGTGAGAGGCAACCATACATTGCTGTTTCTCTCCCTCTCTTCCTCTCTCCCTTCCCCTCTCTAAAAAAAATAAATAAAATAAATAAAATCTTTAAAAAAAAAAAGAAAAAGAAAAAATAGGCACCTGCATTCACCCAGCTATACAGGTCAAAACCCTAGGACTCATTCTTAAGTCTTTCTTTCTCACTATCCACATTAAATCCACTGGTAGGGAATGAAGATTATACCTTCAAAACATCCTATCTGCCTACTTCTCATCACAACCATTATAGGCACACCTCAGATATCACAGGCTTGGTTTCAGACCACTGCAATAATGCAAGTGTCTCAATAATGCAAGTCGTGATCTTTTTGCTGGTAGAGGGTCTTGCCTTCAATTTGTAAAAAACGAAAAACACAACATCTGTGAAGTGCAATAAAACAAAGTACACCTGTACTCTAACCCTAGCCCAAACCACCTGATCTCTTACCCATGACTACAATAGCCTGTTCTCTCTGTTCTAGTCTTGGCCCTTCCAAATCCTGTTCACCACAAACCAGTCAGAGTGATCTTTTCAAAACAGAAAATAAGACCAGACACTATGCAATTAGTCCTTGTGAACTCTCAGATCTCCTGCTGCTTTCTCTCTCCTCCACACCTGTGCCTCCTTCCGAACCAGTGCATTCGCTGTTTCCTCTGCTGGGCATACCCCTCCATGTCGCTCACTCCCTCATCATTCACTTCTGCACTCAAATGTTTCCTCCTCAGTTTGGTTTTTCCTGACCACCTTATGCCCAAGAGTTGCCCCTCTCACACTCTCTACTTCCTTAACCATCTTTCTTAATTTTTCTTCCTAGCACTTCTCATTACCTGAAGTAAAGAGATTCTCTATATATTCATTTATCTGTTCACTGTCTGTATGCCTGCAGGACTGCAGGGGTTTGTCTGTCTTCTCAGTGGACTACAATCTCAACAATGAGATTAAGCCCCAGGCCGATGAATGGATAAAATCAACCAGCTATCCCTTCCACCTGATGAACTCACATGGGGTATCCTGCAAACAGGTGGTTAAAGCCCATGATTAAGCAATGAATTATGTGGCTCAAATCTCAGTTCTGTCACTTACTAGCTGTATGACCTGAGGAACTTTCTTAATTAATTCCAAGTCTCAGTTTCTCCACCTGTAAAACCAGGACCTACACTTCATTAAGAATGAGACAATCATGTAAAACCCTCAGCCCAGGGACCTGGCACCTGGTTATATATTACTATGTATATTAAAAGTAATATTAAAAGTTATATGTTACTATATGTATTAAAAGTAATAGAGCTGATACTGGTTGAGCACATACTGGGATGGCCATGTCAACTGTCTATGTATGACCAGTGTCCATGCTGACTGGTGTGTGCCCATATTGTCATAGTTATAAAAATATTCTTAGCATTATCTCTGATGGTAACATTTTAACTATAGTTGTTACACCTCTCCTGCTTTCTAGAGCTGTGACAGCTGTCCTAAAAATGAATTGGCAGGCTTCTTGGCGGCCTTATTTCACATTCTTTCTTATATTATTTAGTAGAGTGTTTCTTCTCTCTCCTACTAAACTGAAAAGTTCTTTAAAAACAGGGCCTATTTCAAATGTATCTTTTAATTCCTCTCTTCCCCCCACTCTCCCCATAGTCTCTGGCACCATGATTTGCAGTGGTAGGAATGCCATGGATATTACCGAATGCAAGTCTTACACAAGCAACCACTCCCTAAGTACTATGTCCACACTTGCCTGAACCTAAGAATCATCTGGGGCACTCGCAGCCCCAACCTACACCTATTGAATCTGAATTTGGCAGCAGGGTGAGGACAGATCTGGGAATCCCTATTTCTAATATAAATATCCAACCCATTCTTTTATCAAACATGTTTGGGAAACATGGCCCTAAATTATCACCCAGGATATTGCTTTCCCTTTGTTCTAGCACCTGTCACACATCATCCAGTTACTGAAAAACTTCCTTGCAATATAAGGCTTTTATCTATACGCTGTTTTATTTAAAACTCAAGAAACTGTTATCTTTTTAGTTTTTTGTATCAACATAGTTTCTTTCTGTCTTGATACGTAATACCTTTGAGAATTAAGATATCTTATTGTACCCAATCCTTATCCCTCCCAATCACTGCACCTAAATCTAGTCTTATCTACCTATATGGTACTGAACTGTGACTTCCCCCTGTTTTAATGACAGTGAGTACATCCTCTTCCCATTAAAAAAATAATTTAGAGTCTCATTTTTTAGTCTTTCCAATTCATGACACAGTTTAGAAGAATTCACAGCTGACTCAAGCAGCACACCTAGTAATAACATTGAAACCACAAAGACCCACCTGTCCAAACCCTATCAGTTATCAGGGCACTGCAGAGCTCCCTCCTGAAGAGACCTACACTATCTTTGAATACTTAATAACGGGAGGGTTAAGCTTTCACGTCAAGACCAATGACAGTTCTTGTCCCCTCTCAGTCCAAATTCAGTGTCCTTTAACTTCCCCAAATTACAATGATAAATCACCTCAGGTAAGCTTTGGTCAACGCCTATAAAACGAACCCTGCTGGAAACAAAAGTATCACGCGTCTCAAACCTTCCTTCACCTGCGTGACACCCAGCAGCTGACCCTGAGTCACAGCTACCAGCATTTTAATCCATTTTCCGAGAGTTTCAACTCCTCCCAAGCCATTTGGGATAATAATAATAAACGCTCACACGGTGGGCAGCCTGAGGAAAACGTCCTTGCAGAAGAGAAAAAGATAACCGGGTCGGGGTCCTGCCTCCGCTACTAAGTGGCTGGATGAAACTGAGCAAGTCCTTTCCTCTAGTAGGGCCTCAATTTCGCCAACTCCAAAAAGAGCTGGATTTAGATGACCCCTCGGGTCTCTTTCAGCTCTAAGAACCTGAGAGTTGCGAGTCACCAGGGTAACCGAGACCCCAATTCCATAATAGACTACTTTGAGATCACAGAACCCAACCCTCTTGCTTCAAAGAACAAGAATCCGACGTGAAAGCCACCCGACTCCCAGTTCAGTGCTCTTCCCACATCACACCGCCCCTTCCAAGAACAGGAATCCCTCAGACAGGCATCCAGTCCTGCCTCGACTCTAGTCGGGGCATGCGACTTATTCCATCTTTCTTTTCTTACCTTTATTTTTTGTACCTTGTGCACTATTACCTAGCGGGAAAGAGCAAAGCGAGAGCGCTTAGACCAGACTCTAAATTCGGACCTCCCTATGCGGTGGTAGTCGCACCTGCTCGTGAGCTCCAGGTGGTGGGGTGGCTCCGTCTCCACGGCGAGCGGGAGATAAAGAAACGATTCCTCTTTCCCGACCCCAGTTTGACCCAGGCCGCCCCCCTCCTTGAGACGGGCTCCCCAAGCACTGTACCTGCTCCGCAATGGCGTGACCCCGCGTAGCAACCTCAGGTACCGATGTCCCACGGAAGCCGCCATCTTGTCCCCTCCTTCTCAGCGAGCCACGCCCCCTTTCGCACGAGGGGCGCACGCCTGTGGCGTCACGAGCCTCGAGCTCACGGGGCCAATAAGGAACGCGGGAGCGTTAGGGCGGAGTCGACTAAGCTCCTCCCCCCAGCGGCTAGCCGGTACCGGTCCCACCAGCCCTGGGCTTCAGGCAACTCCAAAGCCAGATTGGGTAGAAGGTGCTCCTTCCCACTTGCTAAACCTGGGCCCGGGCGCAGCGTTGCCAGTGGAGAGAAAGATGTGCATACCTTCAACTATAATATATACTTGTGTATTTCTCTTTTTAGTTCTGACAATTTTTATTTAACGCATTCTAACGTTGATGCAAATTCTAGGTTTACATCTTCCTGCTGGATTTGGCATCTTTTACCACGATGAATGTCCCTGTTTGTCTCTAATAATGCTGTTTGCCTTAATGTCTAGCCATATCTGATATTAGTACAGCTATGCTATGTTTGTTGTTGTTTAGTGTTTGTATATCTTTTTCCATTATTATGTCTTCAGATTCTATGTGTCCTTATATTAACAGCATGTCTTTTGCAAACAGCTTATTATTGGGTCTTGTTTTCAGTCTGACAATATTCATCTTTTAATTGAAGCTTTTGATCTGTCAGTAAGTTACCCATAGATTTGGATTTAAATCTCTTATATTTATATTCCTTTTTCTCTTTTCTCAACTACTTTGGATGTATCAAGTTTCTTTATTTCATTCTTACCCATATGTTAACTGATTAATTATAATTTCTGTATTAACCTTTTAATGGTTATCCTAGAGATCAAAACATGTGTTTTACATACACAGAACTGCATAAGTCTTTTTTTAAAAGATTTTTAGAGAGAGGGGAAGAGAGGGAGAGAAATATCAATGTGTGGTTGCCTCTTGTGCGCCCCCCACTGGGGACCCAGCGCGCAACCCAGGCATGCACCCCAACCAAAAATTGAACCTGTGATCCCTTGGTTCACAGGCTGGCATTCAATCCAGAGCCACACCAGCCAAGGCTCTTTTCTCCCACTTTAAAAAATTCAGTTATTTGAATTTTTATTATTGTCAGTTATATGTTTCACAAATATTTCTTCCAGTCTGTGGCTGATTTCTTCATATCCTTAATGGAGTCTTTTGATAAACAGAAGCTTTTAATTTTAATGTTTCAGTTACTTTTTTAGTTTGTTTTAATCCCAAGAAATCTTTGCCTATTCAAGGCTATAATGATATTCTATGTTTTTCTTCTATAAGCAGTGTAGTTTTATCTTTTATATTTGATGTGTGGCTCACCTCAATTTATGTGAATCGTTACGTTTATTTTTCCATAAACGTATCCAATTTTTCCAGGACTATCACTGAAAATGGAAGGTGAAGGAACTTTCTGGGGTGATGGAAATACCTAGATAGTGGTTTCGTGGGTGGATAGATTTACCAGAACTCATCAAATAATACATGTAAGTTCTGTGCATTCTCCAGTGGATAAATTACGTATCGAAATGAAAAAAAAAAATCCAGGAAAACCAAAACAGACAAAAACTACTGAATTAAGCTTGGCTGAAGAAGTCTGCTCCATGAAAACTTCTCCAGTTTCTCTCTGACTGGTCGTGCAGCCAAAAATAGTTTTGTGGTTTTTTTGTGGGGGGAGGTGGTAAGAAACCAACAGTTTTCTACTTTTGCTTTCCAGAGACCATTTCTAAGATGACCCTCCTAAATGCCAGGCTTGATGTGCAGATGAGGGACATGAAGCCTCTTTCGTTCCAGCTCATGAACTGTCTGCCATGCCAGTTCCTAGTGATACTAAGAGAAGGAAACACTGCAGTTCCTCCCCGAGAGAGATGGGAGGGGTTGTTGTCAAGTGAAACCCTTGGCTACAGGCTCCCCCACTTCCCAACTGCCTTTGACACCCCTGGACTAGAAGCTTTCAGCTACTTCTGTGTTGGCAAATTTTGTTTTATCTCATCTCCAGCTCCTGGTTTCTCAGAGAATGTTGTTAAAAGTTCTTCCAAAGCTGTGTTGCAGACCTAAATGTGGTACATGACCTGCAGGCCGTGGGTCCAAGTTCACCATAGGATCATGCCCACCTTCATTGTCCCAGGAAAAGCTATCTTTATACAACAGGAGCAGAGGAGCAACTCATAAATAGCAGAAGCTTATTTCCCTGAAACAGGTATGTACAGTTTGCATGATGCAGCCAAAGTGAACACATGACCCTAAAAGTAGCTCCTGGGGGGCTCTTGGACAACAGTAATCAAATTCTCGTCCCAACCTCATGACGTTACAGGTAAAACTTTAACTTATTAATGACAAGCCATAAGAATAAAACAACAGCCTTGAGAGTTATTTGAAAGATTTCAAAAAATTTTTTATTTTCATAAATTAATACACGTAACGGTGGGGATTTTAGAGGCACAAACTACCAAACAGAAAAGGAACTGCGGGGGCATCATGTATGCCAATGTTACCAAAAAAAGAAAAAAAAAAAAGTACAAAATGTCACTGAACTATTGACCATGATGATATATAAACACTTCAGGCAGCTATTTACTGGCCCAGACCAAGGAGATGCTGAGGCCTCTCACCAAGAATTCAAATCCAGTTCAGCACCAGAGAGAGACTCGTAAAGACACACAACGAATAAGCATCAAATCTGAGAGTGTGCTGTGCCAGATGGTGGGCTATGTGGGGACCATCACTTTACCATCAAAATCGCCTTTGCTTTTTTCTCAATTTGTGGTTAGGCATTAAATTTTGATTCTAGTACAATTGAGCCTTCCTCCCCAGCCAGCTTTTTCACATAAGAAATTCAGTGGTGGTTAAGGAGCCCTTCCCTTGCATGAATTCAGGAAAGGTCAGTCCACATATCTGGCCAATTATTTAGACTTTGGATATGGCTACCCACGATGTGCTGTTTAAGAGCTCCTTTCCATGATACCAAGGGGAAAAGTTTACTGAAACAAAACAAGGGAATTTAAAAAGCACCAACTGCATGCATCCTCCCACCCCCAGGTAATGGGAGAAAAGGATTACTGTCCAAAAGCAGGTCTTCTGTGGACGTTGATGCACAGGGCGTTGATTACGAGATGGAAGCCCAGCCTGGAGACAAGTGCTGGCTCTGCGTTCCCTGAGGCTGCGCCGCAGCCTGTGGTCTCTGCGCCTTCACGCACACTCTGCGCTGCTCTTGGCTGGGCGGGCAGGGGATGGGCTCTGAGGGCTGGGGGGAGGGGGCATCACACCTGGAGGATGGGGTCTGGAATTTACCTCAAATTGGCTCTGGCACCCACTCAAAAGACTCAGGCAAAATTGTAACAAAGCATCATGATTTTCACAGCTCTTGGAGGAGCACAGAGTTTTGGGATTCACAGCATGAGTTTCTGAGCTTTTCAGGCTCCAATAAGGCAAACGCTACATGTCTTTTCCCTGTACCTCCCTCAGCTGTAGCTCTCAGAGTACAGTCAGAAAGAAAAAGTGGACATAATCTGGTTTAAAGGTGGTGAGGCATGAAGAAATGGAGCCGGAAAGGGGACCAAAAGAAAAGAGGAGGGGAAGGTGGGTGGTGGAGGCAGATATAGTTATAAATTAAGAGATGAGAAAACCCATAGTTCAAAGTTTCAGTGAAAAACTGATGGGCAGAACTGCGATTGAACCTGAGATTTCTCCTCTTTCCCATATCAATAGCGCTAAACGGGAGCTGAGTAAGTCGTAGGTAACTCTACCTCCCCACCACCTTGGTGGTGAGTCTGCACCCTCAGACACGGTACCAGCTCCTGCCCCAGCACCAGACCCCTGCGCTCGGGGAAGGTGGTGTGCCAGCAGCGGACTAACGCCTCCTATCAGACTCCAAGGGTCACAGATGGCGCTGCAGCTGGTTAGGCCAATGGCGAAAATCGATGTTAAGACAGGTGTGGCTAGGCGTGGCTAGAACCCATCTATCATCTTCAGGTAAGCAACTTCAAGTTTGCAGTGGGGACCTGTTCTTAGCTCTGAAGCAGGGGAAGGGCCCTGGCCAGAGGCCCAGGATTTAAGGATCCAAGAATTAAGGATACAGAGGGTTGACCTCAGAGCAGCTTCTCCCCCACATTCCCAGCACAGGGAAGGAGCCCCGGGCCCCATTTCCTCCAGTTCTGCCTTCCCAGATGGCAGTGTTCCAGATCACTGCTCCTAGCCTTTAAAATGCCAGGCCTGCAACAAGCAAACATGAAACTGTGTCTCTGTAATGTCGGTGACATCACAGGTGTGCCCACCTCAACTTCAGTCTGCGGGGTGCCGTGACTGCCTCGTTGCTGACTCAGCTACACTGGCAAACAGGGCCCTGTGGGCTCACTGGGCGTGTGCGAGCTTGTCCAGCAGTAGTTCCCTGAAAACGTTTGTACAAGGGCACCATGTATTAGTCATCCCAGCCCCTAAAGCAAAAAGACAGAGAGAAGCATTTAGTGTCTACAAACCCTGTCCCAGGAAGGGAGAGGTACTGAGGTGAAATGCAGGTCGTGTCTACGCAGTCTAGGCAAAGTGGACGTAGACCGGCAGAGTCTGGTTCCCAGCGTGCAGAGCCGGTGTGGAAACCTGGCTCTCTTCTAATGCGATTTGGCCACGGCCTTAGAAGCCTCGGTGGATTACCAGGTACGTACTTAACTCACTAAATACTATGTCTGAGGCAGTGGGCCCAGGAGACAGAGGTGGCACTTTGTTTTTTCCTGCTCACGTCAGTTCTTCTGCTCCAGTGTGGCACAGACTGTCAACCTGCAAAGGAAAGGCACATAGAGACCCCCCCACCCCACCCAACCTCCCCACCCACTGACAAATGGGGAAACGAAGGAAACCCAGGAGACACATTCCAGGACGGCAGCACTCACTCTCCTCTAACAGACTGACTTGAAAACATCTCTGGAGCTTTGACATTCCCACTGGCTGGGCAGGCAGGGGATGGGCTTCCCAGCAGGGGCTCCTACAAGGATGGAAAGAGGTGAGTAGTCCTAAGGCTGGGTCTGGTATCCCATTCTCCAGCCAAGGAATGCTAATTCTCTGAACTCTTGCTTTGAAAGAGAGAGAGAGAAAAAGGATAAAACATAAGGGAAAGAGGGGAGGGGAGGCAGGGTGAAGGAACACAGGGATCAGTGGAAAAGGAATGAAACCTCTGGGCCCGCTAACCCACACAGCATCCTTCTGCCCACAGACTCCTGTGGGCACAAAAGCAGCAGCTCAGCAAACTGGCATTCCACGTTTCCAGTAGGTTTGCCCGGGGAGCCCAGAGTACAATGAGGTGCCCTCAGCGAGGGCTGGCCGTGGAATTTCATGATCTCACTGCGCACGCATCACTGAGTTGGAGCTACGTTGCGCGTCGCCTCTTTCCACGCAGAGTCGGTTGCTCTGACCGTGGTGATCACTGAGAGCCGGCCTTTATCACCACCCAAGCTGCTGTACCTGACGTTGTGACATACCAACGCCACTTCAGAAATACCCATTAAAAGCTCATACCCCACCTTCACACTTTTTAAATGACTGGGAGGGAAACCTGCTCTTTTCTGTCATTAAAATGAATACATCTACTTGCTTAGTGGGCAAGAGTGAGAACCCAGATAAAAAAAATTGCTCCCTCTAGTGAATTACACTAGAAGGGGGAGATGGGGAAGGGATTGCTTGAAACACGCGAGTGGAAAAATGTCTCTGCACTGTCCCATACCATGCACTGATACACTGGGTCAGATGTCTACATTATACTCTGAAGACGTGTATTGTCTTTCTCCTCGATGTCTTAAAAAAATTGCTTTAAAATCACATTTAAAGGCTCCAAACATGCAGCAATTTTAAAAAAAGGAAAAAAAAAAAACAAATGAAAATAACACCACAACATTAAAAAGTGCAACTTACTTTGAACGGGGCCTGGATGGGCTCCTGTGGCACCAGTGACCCAGTCACAGAAAGGAAAGGAAAAAATGACGGGGAAAAGCAACGCACACACACACCCACCCCAGGTTCTGGGCAGACGAACTCAGACAATCGGAAAACACCACAGGCTCATCTTTACTCAACTACCGAAGTGAGCCCGTGAGACCGTGAAGGACAGGACAGGACGCCAGGCCCCTCCCTAGGCAACGTCTCTAAAGAATCTTGGTCTAGCACCACCGTAAACAACGCGGAACTTTCACACGGACGTGCAAATGCTGTGAGTCCTTGGAATCCTAGTGTCACTGAAGGTACGCTGTGTCCTCCTCCTGTGGATGGCAAAGCATGGGGGGAGGTGGCCGGATGTCACTCAGGACCACTTCCAGGAGAAAAGGAGCATTCCTGAGGTTCTATACCAGGTTCTATTCAGTAGAAGCAGAGGACCCTCCTTCACCAGTTTCTAAAAAGGTTGCACCTTGAAACAGGTAAAAATCCACGGACTGCATTTTGAGTGGTTTGGGCATAGGGAAAAACTAGGCAGCCTCTTCCAAGGAGGCCCAGAACACCTAACACTGAGACCCCCAAACCAAACTGCTTCTCAGCAACCAGATGATGGCTCCTGTTCCTCCTCCTTGGCAAAGAAGGTCTCCAGTTCCATTAGTTTCTGTATCAAAAGGGCATCCAGCTCTCGACTCTGCAGTGCCGCCTTCTGGGCTCTGGTGAAGCTGCCTGCCACCTTGACCTTCCCACGAGCTCTCCTCTTTCGTGGGACTGTGAAATCCTGAAATTCTAGAACTCGCTTCCTCTTCTGTTGGCTGATTGAAATTAGAGTACCGTTTCGCTCCTTAGGTTCCTCAAAGATGGTCTCTAAACACCTAAGGGTGAAATACAAAACAGAATCACCCACACACCGACTCATGACTCACAAGGCAACACCTCTAGTCAACAGGGGCTGAAAGTTACTTGCACCAACAAATCCTTACTCAACTGTTTCCTCTGGCCAGTATCTATTTTTTGTATTCTTTTATATAAAAAGTTATATATATATATACATATGTGTGTGTATACACACACACACACACACAATAGGTACTAGAAGCACACAGTGAAAAAACTGAAGTTGGACAAAAAAGTAAAGAAAAAAAAAATAAGACTGACCCCTAATAGGCAACACCAGCCCAGGATTTTTGTGTGTCCTTCCAAAGCCAATGTACAGACATGCCCTTTGCGTAAGGGTCCAGATAAGTAAGCATTTTAAAATTAATGAGCCACATAGGTCTCTGTTACATATTTTTTGTTTGTTTTTAAACAACCCTTTAAAAACAGGGAAATCATTTTTAGTTCACAGGCCATTAAAATCCGAAAGGGAAAAAGAAAGAGAATTTCGGCTGGACCTGGCCTGTCATGGCTACACCAGGGCCCATGGGCTCCGTTCCCGTTTTCCTCCTACTCCAGTCGCAGTGAACCACACGCACTGCCCTGTGCACTGAGTCTCCCTGGCCTATCGATGACTAAGACTGTTCTGATTTGGTACACAGGTATCTGATTCATTTTCTTAAATGGCTATACAGTGTGTTCTGTTATAAGAATGAATCCAATGTAATCAGAATCCCGTTAATGGATAGTTTAAGTTTTTTCCTGTCCCTTCATATTATTTAGTAATGCTACAATAAGTAGTCTTGTACAAAAGTCTTAGAGCAAATGTTTGTCTTGTAGGATAAAATTATAGAACTCTCCCGCTTCATCCTAGACACCATAGGAATTTAAGTGTTTAATGACTTGAACTGAATCCAGACCCAAATGCAGCCAAGTGAAACCTTTTTGGTATTTGAGTTTGGAATCTTGTATCTGAAGACCAATGATTATTAGTCCTGAATACAGCCAGCACATTTAGCAAAAACTCCAGTACAAACTAAAAGGAGACTACATTTTCTGGACCTACCTAACCCAATACACATTCCTTTACCATTCTGCCACCGCCCACAATTCAAGCACTGGAGACTAAAAACACCAATTCTAATAAATTCCAAGACCCGACACTGGAAGAACTTGAACATACCCTTTCTGAGGTTAAAAAATTGGAGATTTACATCAATCATTTCAGAAACCCTTCCCATCTACTATTTCCTACTCATATGTACCTACCTGTTTGCAGGAGGAGACTTATAATTCTTGTTGGTATATATTTCTTCTAAACTGAACTCCTTTTTCTTTAACCTGAAAGAGAACAAAATAAATTTGTCACGCTCTCTTAAAAGAGATGATCAGCTTTCTGACTCTGTCCTCTCCATTCGTACTCGAGTCCTTCCAACTTTCCTACGACACGTTTTAAGTGCGTCTCACATGAACGACATGCACTGGGTTCTCTTTCTGGGGTTGCTACTCTTCAGCTTCATGAATGGAGTTCATTTATACTCATTGGGAATGATATCGCTGAATTTATATACATCGTGTTATCTTACATCTTCTTTTTCTTCTCCTCATTTGACTGTCCCCCTCTCTCTGTCTCTCTTTTCCCACTATTTCCTGGCTTAGAAATTATATGTTCTAATTTTTTAGTGGTTGGCAAGAATTAGAGATTTTATTTATTTTTTTAGAGAGGGGGAAGGGAGGGAGAAAGAGCAAGAGCAACATCGATGTGTGAGAGAAACATCAACTGGTTGCCTCTTGCATGCACCCCAACCAGGGACCAGGCCTGAGGGACTGTTTCCTGACCAGGAACCGATCCGGCAACCTTTTGTTTTGTGAAATGACACCAACCAACAGAGCCACATCGGTTAGGGCAGGCTGGCAAGAATTTTATGGGCATACTCAACTTAGAAATTGAAGTGCATTAGTATTTTTACCCTTCTCCCAAACAACACAAGGTCCCTGGAACTTCTAGGTCAGATCAATACTGCCCCAATTCATGTTATTAGTGTTCTATTTTGTCTCCTTTTTAGATTTGTAATTTAGTTGTTTAAGAAGCCAGGTCATTTGGCCTGCAAATCCCCCAGCTGAGATTTTTTAATTACATCTTAGTGTCATTTAATATGACTCTGACTTGAACAAATGGGAAATACTATAGGTATTTCCTATAGGTTAACAACTAGATATAGAGGCATAATCAGATTTAGGTGTCTGTTCCGATAGGAAGATTTTTCGGTAGTGGTGTTTACTTCCCTCACCAGGACACAATCCCTGTTGTCACCCGTTTTGTGATATTAATAGCCACTGATAAACACTGACTATTATTTCTTTAGGGTCACACCTTCTTTATTCATTTGGTAGAATTCTGCTATCTAAATAGAAACTTCATGCTCATCAATTTTGGGGGGAACCCTAAGGTACAGTTTAAACAGGAAGAGCAGGTCACGTGCTTCGTTCTTTCCCTGTATTTACCAATATCCAAACAATTCATCGTTCCTCACTATTGTCCATATACAGCCAGTGAGTTTTATTTTAAAGTATCATTACAAACTACTGGATTTTAACATATTTGATGTGCTTTAATCTATTAGTTATTCCCTGTGACTGCATCAACTGAATGTCACAAGGAATTAACGGCCAGGGGGAGTTCCAGCGGGTTCCTGAGTCTCCCTGCTTATATGGCCCCAGGAATCTTTGAGAGCCCCATCACTCTCTCGTGTGACAAGGTATCTGATGCTTATCTTGTATATTTCCCGCCCCAGACCTGTAATCAGTCTTTAAGGAGTCCTGGCTCATACATTCGCCCTTTGATTCACTTGTGTATGAGTGTACTCAATTCATGTGTTTACTGTTACTGCAGTTTTTGCTACAGCGTAAAAGATAATAGCTTCAACCCTCACATCACCAGTCTCAATAGAAACTTATTTCCAGAGAATATAATAACTTTATCATGAAAGAGCCCATCACTGCAAAGCTTCCATGCCTTGAAGCCACTTCAGGAAAAAAAAGGACGTTGCAGAGCCTGACATTTAACTTTCTGGCACCATGTTTTAGTTTTCCCTGGCTTTCTGAGCATCTTAACTGAGGTTTAGTTTGGTTCAATTCCAGTTCAGCAAAGAACATGCTTGTGGAAACCACACACAAATAATAACAGGGATACGATTTTTCAGTGGTTTAGCACAGGCATTCCAGGAAACAACAGCTACTTTGTTTAACAATTGCAAGAGGTCCATGTCCAGTTTCTGAGCTGAGGTGAAAGTCAGTGATCCAAGCTCAGATTCTGGAATTCTTGGGCCCTCAACAGACTGCTTTCCTCCGAGGGGCTTCTCTCACTGGACACGGTGGGATGACACAGATGGCTCAAAACCACAGACACTTCCTGTGGAGATGTCACCCTGCCCAGAGTGGTCTGGCAGAGTCTACACTTGTCTTCCACCCAGTGGTTCCTTGATCTTTCCATCATTTGATCTGCTTTTACGACTTGATTTCCCTCCAGTAGAAAGCATCTGGAGACTATTCCAAAATACGGTGTGCCATTCTAGTTCTAACAAAACCGCCACCATGTCGTATTGTTGAAATCACACAGTAGTACGTACTTTATTTCCCTAAACATATTTGATTTGCTGTTATTTCTATTGGCATTTGTGCAAGGAGCCTTGTTTCCCTCCACGCTTTGAGATTTATTGTACTGGCAGTTGCTTTCCACTCCCTTAACTGTTATTTAAGGCCAAATCTGGAGGTGGATTTCTTGAGAAACTCTGTGTTACTGTCAAGAGCTTGAAGGCACTAACCAACCTGGGACCACTGTAAACTACATTCTCAGCTTAAGGTTTTTTTTTAGTCCCCTGGTGACCTGTACTCAGGATACAAATCTGTGAGAAGTCCAGCTTTTGGCTGCTAATTCTCAAGGGCAAGTTCTTTTCCTCTACCCAGTGACAGAGTTTGGGGAAGGTCATTTCCTTTGTCATCCTCTTGGGACTCAGGAAAGGGAACAACCCGGGTTTCTTTTTGGTTCATAGCAAGGGGACAGCCCTTTGTGGGTGTGGGTGTCAATTTAATGTGTATGTGTATCTCATACTCGACTCTTGTTTTAGTACAGGCATAGATTTTGCCTTTTGTCATCTGTACCCATGAGTCCAATGAAAACCTAAGCTTAGAGTAACCCTGATTTTGGAAATGCCCTCAAAGCAAAAGCTGGCTTTAATGTTCACTTACTTCTTTACCTTCTGGACTGCTACTTTCATTTAGTTTTTGGTCTCTAAGAATTCCTTATTCTCCTGTAATTTACTGATACACATAAAAACTAATATTTATTGTGCCCTGCCCTAGTGAACACCTAAGGCTCCACCCCTTAAAGTAACAGGCACACCGAGAAAAAAAAATGGCCCAAATGAAAGACCAGATCAAAGCTCCAGAAAAAATACAACTAAGTGACGAAGAGATAGCCAACCTATCAGGAGCATAGTTCAAAACACTGGTAATCAGAATGCTCACAGGATTGGAAGAAAGATGGTCACAATTAGTTGAACAAATAAAGAATACGATAAAGGAAATGAGGGGAAATCTGCAGGGAACCTACAGGGATGAGAAGGAAACTGGGACTCAAATAAATGGAGTGGACCAGTAGAAAGAAAAAAACATCCAACCAGAAAAGAATGAAGAAACAAGAATTCAAAAAACGGAGGAGAGGCTTAGGAACCTCCAAGACATCTTTAAATGTCCCAACATCTGAGTCATAGGGGTGCCAGAAGGAGAAGAGGAAGACCAAGGGATTGAAAACTTATTTGAACAAATAATGAAGGAGAACGTCCCCAAACTGGTGAAGGAAACAGACTTCCAGGAAGTCCAGGAAGCTCAGAGAGTCCCAAAGAAGTTGGACCCAAAGAGGAACACACCAAGGTACATCATAATGACATTACCCAAGATAAAAAATAAGGAGAGAATCTTAGAAGCAGCAAGAGAAAAGGAGACAGCTACCTACAAAGGAATTCCCTTAAGACTGTCAGCTGATTTCTCAAAAGAGACTTTGCAGGCAAGAAGGGGCTGGAGAGAAGTATTCCAAGTCATGAAAGGCAAGGACCTACATTCAAGAATACTCTATCCAGCTAAACTCTCATTTAGAATGGAAGGGCAGATCAAGTGCTTCCCAGATAAGGTCAAGTTCAAGGAGTTCATCATCACCCAGTCTTTATTATATGAAATTTAAAAGGATTTATACAAGGCATGGAGAGATATCAACAGGGGAGTGGTAGGGGAAGAGAGGGGGAAAAGGTGCAGAGAATAAGTAGTATAAATGGTAGGCAGAAAACAGACAGGGGGAGGTTAAGAATAGTATAGGAAATGTAGAAGCCAAAGAACTGATGTGTATGACCCATGGACAAAAACTAAAGGGCAGGGAATGGAAGGTGGGGGCGGAGGGGAAGAAAGGGGGGAAAATGGGACAACTGTAATAGCATAATCAATAAAATATATTTAAAAAAATAAAAAAAATTAAATGATATATCAATACATATAATTTGATGATAGATAACTGTGATTTTTTGGTATATTATTTGAAAGAAGTTGAAAGGATTTAATATCATTACATATTAAAACTCTCCACTCCCAGGTACTTATTTATATAAACAAGGTTTTTCAAAACTTTTATTCACAAGATAGAATACATCTAATTCTGGTAATTACTCATTCTAGTAATAAGTACCAATCAACCTAGGATATCTGAAATATTTTTAAAATATTTTTTGAAAAGGCATATGGTAGAATGATCACTAACAGAACTGTAAGACAAAAACACAATAAATTGAGGTGGAAACCATGTGGGAAAGTGGAATGTCAATCATGATCATAGTATCAGTCAACTATTTATCATATGTGTGCTGTGTAAAGCAATATAATAGCTATAGTACATTTTTTCTCAGTTGGACTGTATGGCAATTTTAAGCTTTGGGAATTCTTACAGTTTACAGAAAGTTCTGGAAGCTTAGGAAGATCATTAAATAACTTACCTTGGGTGACTTAAGGGACCACTGTTAGGCTTCCATTTGCCAATGAGATGTGAAGGAATGAGGCCTACCACATGAAAATTTAACTCTAGAGCTCTTTTTAAAAAATGTTTAAATTTTCATAGTGTGTCTGTGTAACATACATAACTCCAAAACTGGAATAGGGCTAAATACATAATTTGGAAATCTTTTTCTTCCCACTTCACTTTATAGGATTCACAATCGTCTTTATCATAAAAAATTAACCTTTAGAAACCAAATCTTCAAAGGCTTAAACTACTACATGGATCTGGCATTTTCTTAAAAATAAAAAAAATTCTAAACGTCTTTCCTTCACAACATTTAGGTCCCTTCCTAGTTTTAGGTGCAGAACACTGTGAGCTTGGGCTGTGGGACTGGCGAAGACCCGTGTGAGACAGAGACCATCTGTGTCGCGACTGACACTATGGCCCCACAGGTTTCTTAACCGCTGAGCCTCTGCACCCTCACCTACACCTGGGGATGACAACAGTGCTTACCTCTCAGCACCACCGAAGGACAAACGAAATTATGCATCCAAAGGGACAGACAGCATAGGGCCAGGCGTGTTGAGCTTAATGCAAACGATTAGGAATGCACTGAAATATCTCTGCACGTGAGTCTCTGGCCACATTGCCTATTAATACTTTTAGATAAATCCTAGAAGTACAATAGCTCAGGATGTATGATCATTAAAAGGTCATTACAGTATGCCAAACAATTTCCCCAAAAAGTGAAGCTATGTGTATTAGAGAAAGAGCTCACCTTTTGGGTCGAGGGAGGCCCATGGGAGTAAGATTTGGGTCTGGCTTAGGAATGGTTTTCCGGATGCGAATCTGGGAAACTTTCTTTGGCCTCTTCTCTGGCTCAGCCTATTTTTAAGGGTTAAAAAGAAAGACGGTCAAGTTGTAAGACATTTTGAATATAAAAAGTCCCTTCTGTTGACCCTCAAGATAGCACTTCCTTGGTTTAGAGATCAGATCACTCTAATAAGCAGTTTATGACAAAGCTTCCCCTCCCACTCCTGCCATCAGTGTTTTCAGCAACTACCCTTTTCTATATCATTAAAAGAGAATTGTACATTCAGCTCAGATATTGACTTATCAACATCTGTTGGAGACAGCAGATGTTGCAAAATTGAAATATACCATCATTCACTCATCTTCTTTGAATGCACGAAGCAGCTCTGTGGTCTAATTCTCTAAACATTGTTAAATTCTATCATCAAGAAAAAAGGATCCAGGAAACAACATAGATGAAAAGATCCAGGGCCCTGGCTGGTGTGGCTCAGCTGGTTGGAGCATCGTCCTGTAGACTGGAAGACTGCAGGTTTGATTCCCAATCAGGGCACATGCCTAGGTTGCAGGTTTGGTCCCTGATCAAGGAGTGTGGGAGAGGCAGCTGAAAAATGTTTCTCTCTCACACTGATGTTTCTCTCCCTCCCTTCCCTCTCTCTAAAATCAATAAGCACATCCTCTGGTGAGGATTTAAAAAACAAGAAAAGAGAAAGAGAAAAAGGAGAGATCCAGGGTATCCTTTAGTGGCCAAAGATAAAACCTCTTGTTTGGGTCATCTCTAGTACTCAGCTGAAGATAAAGGTGGTAAGTAAAGATACTCAGGGGCTCACCTGTACCTATCATGTGATCGGTAGTCACTGATGGACATCCCCTGTGTCACTGTCATCCTACCCCACCAGCACTTTACACTTACCTCTTTCTGTTCTGGAGGGCTAGTTTGTGGATGTGGGCACGATGCTGTCACACCATCGAGTTCATCTAATCCAGGAACCTGGAACTCAGAAGCTGAAAGCAGGAGCTTGCTCACAGCTGAGTCTGTTACCAAGCAAGACTTTGGTACCAAGGCAGGGAATGGAGGCTCTAGCCTAGCAGCACAGAGAGAAAAACAGAGGAGAAAACTTACATAAGCGGATTCACTTATTACTTCAGCACATTCAACTTAATACCCAGACTAGGGTTGAAGCCTTTTTCCAGAAATTACATTTCAAGTCACTTCTGGACCCGGCCTGTGTCTGCATGTATAAAAATTTACAAGAATGTGGTCAATTCATTTCATTGGTATGGAGTGATGAAATAATGTAGAAAAGAACAGATTTTTTGGAAGGGAGAGAACGTCTAGTGAACCAAACAAATGAAATGTACGCAGATGAGATCAATCCCACCAGGCACTGAAGCTGGCTGAATGACCAAGAAACAGCCGGAGAAGTAACTTAGAGTACAATGAGCTGGCTGAGTGATTCTGAACCCCGCCCCCCACCCATACCTGGTATCGATTACACATCCCTAGTTGCTACTTATAATACAACACTTTTGAATCTGGTTTAGAAGGAGAACAAGAGCTCAAATTCACACTGTACCTGATCCATACCATCGGCTAGTATAATCTCCCTCCGCCCCCAGCCCACACACACTGCAAGTCCTCCTGTCCCAGGCACCATTGGAGGCTTACCTCATCTGACTGCCGCTGATGCTGTAAGGAGCTTCCATGCCTGGAAGAGGCACATATGGTAACATGGTGTGGCTGAAGTGAAGCAAAAGTACAAGAGCAATAGGTTAGGGCAGTGGAACAACAGCAAAGGTTTTGATGTCATTCAGGTTTGGCACATGACACTCAGTTAAAGCCCTAGGAAGATAAGAAATGTCATTCACTCAGAAAGATGAAAACCTCCCAGTTAGGAGAACTGCATTCCCATCACTGGAGAAGAGGCGGGCTGACAGTAAGATTATTTTCTAACTCAGATGGAAGACGGTAGAAATAAACAGGACAGTAAGAGAAAGAAGGGGAACAAGAACGATCTTGACTCTTACACTTTTAAATCAAGTTGTTGAACAATAATTACAGATCTTACACTATATCCAGCTCTGTATTAACTCTATTAAAATAAAACCTGCCAATTTCTATAACCTTATACAAAATTATGAAGAAAACCTTATTTTCTTTAAAGCCAACTTCCATATAAAACACGGCTACATAGAAGAAATCTATTAACAGGATGGTTGGTCCCTTAACAGTGGAAATTTTACTTTTATAGATGGAGCGATAGTTTCAATAATCACTTAAAGATACATGAATACACGATGTTGGAGAGCTTTTTGTGCCTCTTAAAGTAAAACCTGAATCGGTTTCCATTGAATTTAGAACACAGTACAGTATGATGACCATACGATCTGTTTCCTCTTGGAAGAGAAATTTGTTCAATGACTAGGAAAAACACAGAGTTCTGATTTTTGGAATGCAACTCAGTATTCTCTGAGGAGGAGTATAGATAAATGGAAAGTAAGGCAGGAAAGTAAAAAATTAAAAATAATTTTAAAAAAAGGCTGACCAAATCAGAGATGGGGAGGCCTTAGTTCTAGGTTAGCTCAGCTGAAACACTAACCAGGTACGTGATCTGCTTAGAAAAGCACAATGTGCCTCAGGCTCATCATCCGTAAAAAAGGCAACAAAGATGCCCATCCAACCTAAAATACAGAGTGCTGGAGAACAAGGTTCCAATAAGAAAATGCTATGGAAACAATTTAATCTTTGTTAACTGAAGTCTTGCTTTTGGGGGCTACCCAGTTTATCACACTTACCATTTCTAAGCATTTTTTTGGAAAAATGGAGAACTTCTAGACTCAAAGCCAAAGCATATGATGCTAAGGTACTTTCAGAGCCAACGAGAAGAAAAAGCCCCTATAAACAGCACCCCTTCACCTTCCACTTGAATTAAAAAACACAATAAAATTAATTTTATAAACTAAAGTCAAATTAAATGAAAAAATAAAAGAAAATGTCAGCTATAGAAAGTAAGGGAGAGAGAAAATATTCCACACCAAAAAAAGACATTTCAGGTGGGAAAAAGTTCTGGAAGAGGGAAAAGCGCGTCCCCCCCCCCCCACACACACACTTCCCGGTGAGATGAGCAACCGCCCTCCTTCTACATTACCCTCAGGAACGAACGGGTTCAAGAAGGACACATGCCGAAAGCTGTGTTTCATAGACACAGAGCAGAGAAAAGTCATGAGGTTGCAGAAGTACACCAACAAACTAGACAATAAAGTAGTGCACCATCATTTAAAATCTTGACTCATTCTAATGTATTTTTATGGCTGCATTATACCAGGCAAACATTTTTCTAGTACTTATAATAGTAGTTCATCTTTCAATTTAAATCAGCCACATTTAGGTTCTGGGGTATTTTTCCAAAACCCCTTTATTTATTTAGTTTTCTGTTAAGATGCCCGGGGAACTTCACGATATGCACCAGCAGCTTTTTAATGACAGAAAATGATTCTGCTTAAGGGACTGTTCACATACACAAAGCTCCCAGACTATTTGGAATTTTAAGGCTTTTTAAACTACAGCAATGATAAAGCCAACATAAAAAACAATGTTTCAAGTTTCTTTTATCCAAAGGATTCCAAATAGGAGGATTTATTTCTTATGCCTAAAGAAGATCTTGGTGGATGTAACTTCCACATTCTCTCTTTTTTCTTTTATTTTCAATTAGAAAGTAAAATAATACTGGTGAAATTATTTTCTTAGTGGTCAAGCCATAAGAACTTTTTTCCAAGTTCACTTAAAATTCTATAAATTCTACATCCAGAATATGTAAATGCCAATCTTCGAAGCCTCTCTGCTCCAGAAAGAAACACAAAGGTTCATAAGCTAGATTTGGTGATGCCTACCTAATTAATTTATTTAAAAAGTATTTCTTCTGTATCCTTTACCCACCAAACCCTGAATTAGCTGCGCGCTGTGTAACAGTTTGTGAAGAAGTTATAGTTACAAGCCACTATTTGTCATTACTTAAGAGTCTTTAACTTGTAATGGTGCTTGTTCTTTGCAAGGTAGGTACAAGAGGAGAAAAGAGGTTCAAAAGATTTGATGGTTTGCATAATGGACAGAACAAAGAATGGTACAAAATAAAGGCTTCTGCAGAAAATCTAAATTCCGCAGGAAATTAGAGGGGTCTAGACTTCAGAATCACTGCCTCGTTTTCTCAGCAGAGATTTGGCAAGGTATAAACAGAAAGTGCAGACACAGAGACTCCAAATAGCCCTGCATTTCCAGTAGTACCCCTCTCTCCTCTCCCCAAAGGCAGGAAGCAAACATGGGACCTTTGCAAAGACAAGGGACAGTTTACCTGCTTGTGATGCCCAGAGTTGGCTGTCGCTTGCTGTGAGTGGCATGAAGAGTGGAGATCTCGAAGGGGCAGGCAGAAGACCCGTGCTGGCTCCAAAGCGATAGCACTCGGCCCACCGAATAGGGCAGAGAACAGAAGATCTTGTCTGCTATGGAGGCTGGAGATCTTAACCCTTTCAAGCCTTGTGTAAACTGGGTCATGAAGAGCCTCTGCATGGTAGGCATATGACTGGAGAAGCTCCGTTTTTTTGTCCAGATTCGATAACATCCAGGGGAACAAAGTGCTAGGAGTGTGTGGAGGCCAAGGACAGAGCAGCCTGCTTTTGTCTGGACTATGGCGGTGCCTCCGTAGTCTTGGAGAGGAACTGGAGGCTGTGGGGGAGCCTGGCCATGCGCCTGACCGCGGAGGCCAGTGTCTTCCCTGAACGTGGCCATTCCAGGGCAACCGTGGGACAAGAAGAAAGAGAAGGTCCACTTGGGAGCCTGAGAAGGGCACGGGGCGGCCTCTCCTAAGGCAAGCCTCGCGGGAGCACAGTGCTCGGGAAAAGTCCTTGGGGACTCGGTCCCGCACTCAGAGCCTGATTTCACATGAAAGGATACTGGGAAGGTTTCAGAACCGAACAGCAGCAACGGCATCTTGTTGCTCAAATCTATGAAGCTCATTTTGATGGCTTCGAGCGGATAAAGTGTCAAGGGTTTACTGTTAGGCTTCTTATCCCATCCACTGGCTGTCAAATATGGACTCAGCTGCATTGCATTGTATGAAAACCCATCCAGAAGCCTTTTATATCTGAGCCGCTTGTAGCTTTTAGCCACTGGAAGAAGTTCAGAGGAACACCGCCGATACCTTAGCTTCTGGATCTTTGTGGCTGGGGCCAGTTTGGAGGCGAGGATGGAGAGCTTGCTGAGTAAGGCTGATTCTTTGGTAGGCTTCCTGACATTCAGGCTCCTTAAGAGATGGCACGGGGTAGCCTTCTGCTTTGGTATGTGGCTAACCAAGCTCCTGGCAGGTACTGTCTCGGGTTCCAGTCGCGTGGGTGCAGACACAGCATGTGAACTGAGAAATCTGTGTGCTTTCGTGGGGATGGTTTCAGAGGAACTCTTTAAAAAGGCAGAATTTCTGATTTTACTTATCTTTCTCCCCATGCTGACTTGCTCCTGACAGGAAACTTTCTTGCATGTCCGATGAGGCTGCTTCTTTAAGGGAAGCACTCTTTTCTGGTGTGAAGTGTCCCCAAAGGCACCATATAGCTTGTCACACCTAGTGGAATTGGGGTTTTGTGCTTTCTGGGGGGCACTACGAAGGCAAGGGCCTACGCACAACTCAATGCCCCTTTTTAATGGATGACGTAAGTTTTCCTCCGTTGGGTCTTTCACTTTCTGAAACTGTCCAATACCGCTACCCTTGGCCAGCTTCGCCGGGGTGGTTTCTTTAATCACCGTGTACTTATATTTGCAATCCTCAGGTCGGCTCTCATTCTGCACCTCATTTGACAACATATTAGAGGATGTGCATTGTTCCAGCATCGTATGTGCTTCTTCTTGATGTGTACACTCCTTTTCCCTCTGCAGCATGCACTCCAAATCCCTTTGGCTTTGTTGTTTTTCAGCATCGCGAGGCACCCTCAGGGATTCACAGTGTGTCTGAGACATCTCGCTCGTATGATCGCCATGACCATCTTCCCTGGTTACCATCTCCTCAGACGCCTCCCCAACAGGTAAGTGATCCAGGGGCCCCCTCTGATGTTCTTCAGGTTCTTCTCCTTTCACTTTAGTTTCTTTTTCCGTCACCAAAGGCAACATTTTCACACTGATGTCAATGCTGTTTCCTTCACTAGGATTACTCATATCCCTTGGTGCTCCTTCCTTTATCTCAGGCAGGACTGTGCAGCCCTCTGCACCTTCACAAAGCATTTCACCATCTTTTGGTTTAAGGATATTTTTCAGGTCTGTTTCTTCACCATTAATGTTAGCTCCTGAATTTTCTTGAGAAGACAGGTGTAAAGGCATTATCTCAATGGATTTCAGGCTCTCTGTGGGAACAGAGTTCTCATCTTGGTGTCTAGAAGACACCAACTCTTTTGAGGAAATTTCAAAGGTATTTTCCTGGTCAAACTCAGGATGTATTTCTAGTTTTGATCTTACAATCATCCCTAGAGATGCTTCTTTAACTTGCTGTGCGTGATGAATATGATTTAAAGACACATCAACTCTATCCAATATTCTTACATTTGGTTCATGATCTGCAATAGATTCTATCTCACTGGCAGAAGAGTCTGGACATGCTTCCATTTCACAGTCTTTTAATGATCTGCAGACTTTCTCTTCACATGATTTTTTTATTTCAAGAGATGCCACTGCAGAGGAAACAGCATCTGGGAAATCTGAATCCTGGTCAATCTTTCCTATAAATGCAGTGTTCACATCTCTTCTCTGAGACAAGGCACTCCTTGAGGTTTCAGTTAATGCCAGTCTACCTTGCCATGCACCATCAGCAAGTGTGCTAGATGCTCTTATGTCCAGCATGCCTTCTGTAGGCTTATTGCTGCAATCTGTATAGACGATGTCCACCATGCCGTCTGTGGACTCCTCACAACTAGAAGTCCTTTCAAAGGCTCCTTTTAAACAGCCTTTTTTCAGACTACCACCAGCCAATTTGTTATTGCCTGAGCTGAATGGCAGATCCTTTGGGTTGCGGCTTACCTCTGTGTGAGGCTTTGTGATGGAGTTTCTCTGGTTACTACCTAGTGTGTCCTTGGCTATTTTATCTTCACTTCTGCATTCATCTGGCATGTCTGTGTTACTCTGGCAGTCAAGGACTTCATCTGTCTTCTGATCAAGACTTTGAACTACTTGGTTCATATTTTTAAAATCAGGAGACTCAGCACTAGGAAACTGGTCCAACTGTTTTTCAGGATTTGGAATGTTTACAGATTGGTTTAGTTCTTGTGTGGCACAATCGGAGACGTTATATTTACACAACACAGTCTCTTTGGGTGTATCCTGTTCCTTTAATTCTCGCCCTTCCTCACTGGGTTGGATGTGGTTAGTAGTGTGAATGGTTTCGTTTGAAGCTTCACTATTTAACATACCTGCTGTCCTTTCATTTCTGATCTTCTCTCCTGGAAGGCTGCCTTTAGTTTCTTGTCCATTAAGTTCCCTTTCCTGCAATGTATAACTCACTTTATGGGTGCTATTTTCCAAGGAGTCTTGTCTTCCTGGAGAGTGGCAATTGCTGTGCTGAGATGCGTTTTCATACTTTGTTACCAAAGAGTTTCCAACTGCCTGGATGGTTCTGCTAGACTCTAAAGCAGCACCCGCGGAACGCATGCTCTCTTCTCGTGCATTCTTTCCTATACAGTGGCAGCTAGAGAGGTCTTGAGATTGAACATTTTGACATTCCATGGCAGAGACCTCTGGGGGCAAAACAGCCGCTTCTTTCTTACTTGGGAGAAGTCTGGAATGTATGTCTTCTGTTCCTGAATCAGCCACTTTGTTTTTTCTTTCTAGGCTTCCTGGTTTGATACTTAAGGTGGGATTGTTTGCAGAAGCACCACACGTTTTGTCACCTGGTGGGGAGATGTCATTCATTTGTGTCTTCACGGGAATGGTTTGGGTATCAGCAATGATACTGGCTCCATCCTCTAATGGAGGGTCATGGCTCTGTTGGGAATCCTCGCTTATTGCTAAAGGCGTCTCTTTGTTAATTGGCGACTTTGCATGGTCTTGAGAATTAAGGGACACTTGATTTAAAACACATTCACTTTCTGTTTTGCTTAGAACCAGTTCAGCAGTACAAGGAGGGTCATTTATCTCACAGGCAATGCTCTGTTCATCTAAACGTGGAATATTGTCCTGTAAAGTCTGGACAGCTTTTTCTGACTCCAGTCTGTAATCAGAGTCTAGGGACGATGACGACTGAGCAATATCTTTCTTGGGTTTTGATTCCTCATTTACAGGACTTATCTGGTCCTCTGGCATTAAACTCACAAGGGTTTTTTTTTCCATCATAAATTCATTATATGATGCTTCATTTACCTGGGTGTTGCCTTCCAGATTTCTCTGCATGCTGACTGAGGAATTAGGGTCTTTACCATACATCTTTTCACTTAACACACTGGGCTCGATAGTGGTTGTCTGTTCTGGCTCTTTGGGCTGCATCAAAGAAGGAAAACTAGTAAAGGTTTCTCTATGGTCTTCATGGTTTGTTAAGCTACCTTGAATGTCTAAAGTGATTTTCAAATCTTTTTTTTTAAACATTATTTCCGTGGCTTCAGTAAAAGAACTGGGCATTAAAGAACCAGAGTGGTCTGTGTGGATATTGCTTTCGATGCCATAGTCACCGTGGGTATTTCCTTTTGGGGAGGCAGCCGTCTTTTTTCCTCCAGAACAATGACCAGTGGCAGCCTCTTCTGGCTGTGTGGCACAAACAAGAAAGAGTTCCCCTCTTTCACTCCCGGGGTTCAAAAACTGTTCCTCATTTTCTTCTCCAGAAGCCAAATTCTTGCTCTGATTATCCCCATCAAAACAGGAATTGTCTGTCTTTTCAGTAGATCTCTTTAGTAAGCCATCGCCTTCAAAACCACATTTTTCTAAGGATGTTGTTCTGGATTCTGGACCAGATAAACTTGACTCGAAATATGAAACTTCAGAAGTTTTTCCTAAGGGTTCTACAACATCTATATTTCTCAGGGGTCTGGGACTGCCCTGTGCAGAACTGTGATTTTCATTATGGTGGCCAAGAATCTGTTGATGATTGTCATCTGCTTCAGAGACAAGGCTTAACTCACACAATTCTTCCTTCCCATTGTCCACTTTGGAAATGGCACTGTTCCCTGGTAATAATGACAACCAAGAAGAACAAGTTTTTAATTCTTCACATTCTTTTTCGTTAGGAGTTGCTGCTGTTAATCCAGGGTCCACACAGTTTAAAGCCTCTAGGGAAACTAATGTGCTGGTTTCTGAAACCTCATCACTGGTCATGATTTTGTCTACTTCTGGGTAATCGCTGCACCCAGCCGAGAGACCTTTACTCACATTGCCATTCTTGTGTCCTTCATTATTATCCGTCTTAGTCCCATTGACCTTCATACCTTGTACTTCTTCAGTAGATTTTAGTAGAGTTTCAGTTGTAATTTGTACATTTCCTTCTGCACAAGAGAAATAAATCCAAATTAGCGTGTAATCATAAAAAATCATTTGCTCTACCTTCATGAATTTAATCATGTAACAAATGGGAAAAACAAAAATGTCTAACTCAAAAAGAGAATTGCAAAGCTACTGCACTATAACACTAGTTTTATTCTCTGCAGAGCATGACAAAGAGCCAAAAGTGTACCTGGAACAAATAGGCAATTGTGAACAAATACCTTTCTCCAAGTGTTACTTAAATGTACTTACTTAGCTAGACAAAGGACTACAAATGGAGACACATGCCTAATTCAGAGTCTCAAGAAGCTTCCATTCTAAAACATTAACAAGGCTGACTCACAGTATAACAGTTTATATTATTAGAATACCTTCTTATTACTTGAATAATTAAATACTACGTAAGTCATAAATAAGTTACCCCTTTGAAAAAGAATGGTTATACACAAAACCTTATTTGTAAAAGACATTAATTTATAAGTTGAATATTTGTCTTGAACCCATTTACCTGGAACAACTGCCTCCCTACAAGACTGGTCATGAGCTGGTAATCATTGATGCTAAGTAATAGGTACATGGGGGTTTAGACTGCGCCCCACTTTTGAATAAACTTGAAATTTTCCATTATAAAACATGAAAAGACTAAAAAAAAAAAACCCTTTCTAAGCAGAATCCAAATGCAATTCATAAAGGAGTTTTACTGTACAGTTTCTCTAAAATTCAAGGTACAGGATGCAACATTAAAGAACTGGTGTGGCTCAGTGGATTGCATGCCCGCCTGCAAACTGAAAGGTCGCTGGTTCGATTCTCTGCCAGGGCACATGCCTGGGTTGCAGGCCAGGTCCCTGGTTGGGGGCGGGTGTGAGAGGCAACTGATAGATGTTTCTCTCTGTCTCCTTCCATTCCCTTCTCTCTAAAAAGAAATAAAAACTCAAAAAAAAAGTCTTCATCCCTCTCCCATTTTAGAACAATCCCCAAATTATTCCCGTTCATGTGAATATGTGCATATGTATGTAACAGGACACCTGCACTGAACAGATAAAAGCACTATGCAAATAAATCTAAAGCTCTAATTCATTAGACTATAAACTCCATGAGGGTAAGAATCATGTTTATCTTGCTCTCTCCTCTTCACTAGAGTCCAGCATAATATCTGGTACATAATAAGCACTCAGTAAATATCTGTGGAATTAATAAATGAATGCAGTTAGGTCAAATCAACAAATGCTATTATCAGCATCTTCCCAGCGTCTTCCCTACCCGTTTCTCCACTGGCAGCGAGAGCAGTGACTTTGAAAGAGCAACAACTCGGAGCAGCAGGCTGGCTGGGCGCCGTGGTGTTACTTACCTCTGAGTCTGTTTCCTCCTTCGAAAAAGACGGGGAGTACACTTACCTCTGTGCTATTTGGAGGATTAAATAAAGTAAAACATATAAAACACCACCTGGTACAGTGCCTGCCATTTAAGGAAAGGTGCCTTTCCTTTGCTCTGCTCTCTTTCATTATTTTACTGGACCTGAGAATAGTTAAAATGATACACTTAATAACTAGACTAGGATACAGTGTTCAAAAATATTTGGAGTCAGCACACATTAGATAGATAAATAAATACTGGGTTCAGTAAATTTATACAGATACCAATCACTGACGGAAGGCAGCCTTGAAATCCTAAGGCCCCTCACGGTATATAGCTTTTTAAAACTAGTCTACTTTCCTTATCACAGCAGACCCTATGTCTGAATTTCTAAGAAAGCAAATGCTCCAAATAGTTTAATTTTCTCTCTCCAGTGAATGCTACAGTATTCATCAAATCATTCGTGGGCATTCCGGGCCTTTCCGCTCTGTTCTTGTACCATCCTACTTGTATTTGTCATTATATCTGCACAGGAAAATGCTGCAACTGTTCACCCATCCCCAAACTGTTTACTGTGCAAGACACTTAAGGCAAAACTCCCTCAGAGCCCCTGCCTGCTGAAAGAACACCTGTTCTCCACTTAGTCAAGAGTCTTGAGGAGGATGGAGGGGAGCAGCCATTTCCCAGGGGGTGGGGCAGAAGGCTGGGCGGGGAAGATATACTGTGTACAGCTTGAAAGCAAAACGACACTCCCCCCACTCTTGAACTTTAAAGGAGAGTTTGGGGGCAATTTCATGTTTATTAAAAAGTTTTCAAAAGGCTTTGGAGAAAGATGGTACCTACTTCTCAGATTAGATGAGTTAATACATGTAAAGCTATTAGAAGTGTTAGACAGAGTCCATGCTTGGTTAGTGCTAGCCATTCCTTGGAGTCACACTCCTTGCATATCTCTATCAAAACCTCTGTAATGCGCCCTGGCCGGTGTGGCTCAGTGGACTGAGTGCAGGCCTGTGAACCAAGGAGTTGCTGGTTCGTTTCCCAGTCAGGGCACATGCCTGGGTTGCAGGCCGGGTCCCTGGTGGGGGTGGCGCGTGAGAGGCAACCACTCATTGATGTTTCTCTCCCTCTCTTTCTCCTTCCCTTACCCTTTCTCAAAAAATAAATAAAAAAATGTTTAAAGAACAATATTAGGGTTTCTATTAAACACAAAACAAAACAAAAAAAACCACACATCTGTAATGCTATTTCTCAACTATTTGTTTAATGCATAACATCCATAAGACTGGAGCTACTTGAAAGAAAGAACTAGATCCTAATTATCACCACTCACTCAGTACCGGACACTAACCCTGGCACATGGCACATGGTAGGTAAATAACAGACTTGACTAAACGAAGAATTAGAAGATTAGGGAAGTTGTTAAAACTATGAGGTATACTCATCCCTTGCTGGTGTGGTTCAGTGGATTGAGAGCTGGCCGGAGAACAGAAAGGTCGCTGGTTCAATTCCTAGTCAGGGCACATGCCTGGGTTTTGGGCCAGGTCCCCAGTTGGGAGCCTGCAAGAAGCAATCATCACACATCGATGTTTCTCTCCCTCTCTTTCTTCCTTCCTTCCCCTCTCTCTAAAGATAAAATACTTTCTTAAAAAAAAAAAAGAACTTCCTGGATATGTATCTGAAGTATCTGCACCCCCGTGTTCACTACAGCATTATTTATAGTGGGCAATACATGGAAACCACCTAGGCATGCACAGGTAGATGAATGGATAAAGAAAATGTGGTGCACGTGTGTGTGTGTACATATACATATATGCATATGTACATATACACATATACATATGGTATTTATTTTAAAGTACTAGCTATGCTGGAGAGTGAAACAAGTATCTTGTGAGTTAGGGGCCCATTTTAGAAGCACAGGAATTTGTGACCTCAACTAAAGATCCTGGGCTTGTAGTTTTATAATAACCATTTTAAAAAGGCCTATGGCTGCAGAAATTAACAAACCAATCCTAAAACTCCTACGAAAATGCAAGCGACACATAACAGCCAGAACAATTTTCAAAAAGAACAAAGGTGGCAGACTCACACTTCCTGATTTCAAAACTTACTAGAAAGCCACAGTAATAAAGACAATGTGGCCCTGGTCAGGTGGCTCAGTTGGTTAGAGTGTTGCCCTGCGCACCAAAAGGTTGCAGGTTCAATTCCAAGTCAGGGTGCATATGGGAAGCAATTGATCGATGTTTCTCTCTCTCTCTCTCCACGCCCCCTGCCCCTCCCTTCCTCTTTCTCTAATATCAATAAACATATCCTTGGGAGAGGATTAAAAAAAAGAAGTGCGATACTGGCACAGGATAGACATAAGACCAAAAGAGCAGAACAGAAAATAAACTAACATTCACAGTCCCTTTGACAGAGGGACCAAGAAGGATACTTTTCAACAAACGGTGCTGGGACAGCTGTTTATCCATGTGTGAAAGATAATTTTAGTCCCTAGCTCACATCATACAAAAAAATTAAAGCAAAGTGGATCACAGACCTAAATGTAAAAGCTGAAATGATAAAAACTCTTACAGGGAAACACAAAAGTAAACCTCGACAACCTTGGGTTGGGTAATTATTTTTTAGCTAATATACCAAAAATACAAGTGATTAAAAAGAAGAGTGATAAGCGGGACTTCATTAAAACTAAAATCTTTTGTGCTTTAAAGGATAACATCAGCCCTGGCTGGTGTGGCTCAGTGGATTGCAGTCAGGGTCCCCAGTTGGGTGCATGTGAGAGGCAACAGATCTATGTATCTGTCTCTCATACATTGATGTTTCTCTCCCTCTCTCCCTCCCTTCCCTTCTCTCTAAAAATCAATAAATAAAACATAAAAATAATAATAATAAAAAAAATAAAGGACAACATCAATAAGTGAATAAACAACCCATTTACCGGGAGAAAATCATCTATTTGATAAGGGATCTATATTTAGAATACATAAAGAATCTTTATAACTCAACAATAAAACGACAAATAACCTAATTTAAACATAGGCAGAGGGAGCATAACTCTTCACTCCTTAAGTGTAGGCTGCACATAGTGACCTCCTTCCAAGGAGTACAGTATAGAAAGGGGGTGAGAAGAACAAACTTACAGTGGAGAAACCAGCCAAATATAGACTTACCTTTTAACCCAGTAATTCCATTCTCAGCTCAAGGAAACTGAAAACTTATGTCAATGCAAAACCCATACACAAATGCTGACGACAGTTATTATCATAATAGCCAAAAAGTAACAAGAAACAAATGCCTATCAACTGATAAATGGATAAGAGTGAATATTATCCAGCCACCAAAAGAATGAAGCACTTATACACACTACATGGATGAACCTTAAAATCTTTATGCCAAGTGAAAGAAGGCAGTCACAAAAGACCACACATTCTAAGATTTCATTTATATAAAATGTCATAAATAGGCAAAATCTATAGAGACAAAAGCAGGAAAGTGGCTGGAAGAAGCCAGGTGTAAGGAGGAATGGAGAATGACTTATGGGTCATGGTTTCCTTAGAGAGTGATTAATTTAAATTAAGTTGATGATTGTGCAAACTCTTTAAGTATACCAGAAAACAAAACAAACAAACAAAAAGCACATTAATTGCATACTTCAAACGGATTAATTTTATGGTATGGAAATTTATCCCAAAACATTGTTTTAAAAAAAGTGCTTACACTTGAATTATAATATAAATAACATCAGAAAACTTAAAGACTCTTTTGGGGGGTGTTACAGTCCTATAACCATAATTTGGAATAGACATGTGAGGGATTACAAGGATTCCATAGCATTTCTGTCAAAACTTTTCCCTGGATCAAAAAGTCAGGGGACTAGACCGTGGAAATGAAATATGATATCAGTTTTGGTT
>PVJI01015284.1:0-41587 GCA_004026765.1 Micronycteris hirsuta | reverse complement strand
GGGGGGGGGAGGTGGGGGCTGGGGGGAGGGGAGGGGAGAGGATGCAAATAACTGTAATTGAACAACAATAAAGTAATTTAAAAAATAAAAAAATAAAATAAATAAAATCATATTGGGGAAATTCTATTTTAGCCAATGTGTATTAAACAAACTTCATTATCAGACTTCCTGGTTGGAAATTCCAGCTATAACACTTCCAACTACGGGACTTTAGAAAATGATCTTAACATTGTTATGCTTCTGTTGCCCTTAAAAGTAAAAGATTATGATATTATCTAGTACATGAAGTTTTTCTAAGACTCACAGGATAATTTGTGATGAGTACCAGACCACAGTGCAGTTCTAATGTTTGGTAAAGCTATCGGTGAAATCTTAGTGCAAAACACCTGTCATTGTAGTCCCATATCTCCAAGGAATATGCTTGCCTTAGTACCCTGCCATACTCAGTCATTGGCTGGGAGCAGACGAGGGGAAGAATAGGAAGCCAAGCTATGGATTTTAGCACATATCAGCTGGAACTCTTGCTCGGTTACACTTCCTGCACTCACAGATCTAAGAGGTGCATTCTCATGGCCACCAAACCCATCCCTTGAGTCACACAGATCTATTTCTCTCCACAGATTTGAGAGGCAAGTCCTCTATGGTTCCCATAGGGCCCTTCTTCCTGAAGAGACACTTAGAAAAGGAAAGAAGAGAATGGATGCACCATAACCTTCTCACTGCTGCTTTCTCTGGGCTGCAACTGATCATCATCCTTTCTCTCCACTAGGCACTCACTGTCTTTCAGGGCCACCACAAATGGGGCTGTAAGGCAGCCGTTTTTGCTGTTCAACTTGCACTCGAATATTCAGTGCATCCATCTGTAAACTAACTGCAGACTTTTTCCTGCTCTTTAGCTGGCCATACAGGACCACTTAGGACTACTGGTGCAATCCAAAATGCCCTTTTATTAGTTAAATAGACTGCCTGAGAAGTTGAAAAAGGGTATTATAACCCTTTTGGTAATCTGCCTATATTTTTTCTCAATTCAGGGAGAATTTACACATAAATGTGTGCACTTTTATTACTGAAATGTTTGCATTAGTTCTTAAATAAAATTCAGTCTAAACATGGACACATTCTTATCTGGTTAAAGAAAGCAGAGCTGGCAGCCTGGTGATCTGATTAACATTACTATGTGACAAATAACCTTGAAGCTTTGTGGCTTAAAACAATCATTTGATTTTGCTTAACCATTTTTTGGGGAAATAACCTGAGAAGGGCTTAGCTGAGCAATCTTGCTTGGGGTGTCCTGCTGATAGCATCCAAGAGACTCAATCACGTGGTTGTCCACTGATGCTGGTTGTCAGCTGGGACCTCAGCTGAGTCTGTTGCTGGAATGCCACCACTGCTGCTTTCACTGTGGCAGCCTTCGGGAGCTGCACTTCTGTCCTGCTGAGCATCCCTGGGTGAGCTTCTGCTGAGTGTGTATTACAGAAAACCCGGAAGGAAGCTGCATGGTGTACTGTGATCTGGCAGAAGCCATTCAATGTTATTTTCTCAACATTTTTTACTCAGGACAGTCAGCTGCCTGACAGAATTAAGGAAAGCAGACAGACTCCACTTCTTAATGGGAAGAGTGTCAATGATTTTGATAATATTTTTTAAAAAACGACCATGTCAGGTTTCCCGAGTCACATTTCTGCCTTCAGCTTTCCAAAAATAAACAAAAATGATCATTAAAATAAATTAAATCAGCAATGCCAATAAATCCTACACCACTGAGATTTATATTCTCAACTACTTTGTATCCTGTGTCTCTCTGCATATTCTCATTTTTGAGAGCTTTGAATAACCATATGGCAAGATAAAAAAACATCCTTAGGTAAATTACAAACAAAATAATCAGCATTAATTAGTAAGTTTAGTATCTATATTTTAAATAATTGTTCTTAGTAATTCATGGGGCAGATATAGTTATAATATTATGAGGCCGTAACTTCATATTTACAATCAGTTGAAAAAATAAGTAATAGTGGTGTCTACCTCTTAGGGTTATTCTGGAAGATAGATGAGAGGACTGAAAAAGCAATGCTTAGTAGATGATTAAAATTAAAAGTCAGGAAATTTCTATCCATTCTTTATAAAGTAATATAGTACTGTCAGATCCTTTTTCTATAATTATGTAAAAAAATAGTTTTTTAAACAAAGTAATGGAGGAATTACTCTACTTCATTTTAGCATTACATTATTTGGGTGTCATTTAAAATAAATTAAATTATAAAATTAAAGAAATAATTTTAAATAAACTATAGTTTTAATATTTAACTTTTAAATATATCATGTTAGATTTTTAATGTTTTAAAATTTTTTAGCAGATGGCTAAAGTCCAGGAGCCTGAGAAACTGTAAGAAAACCATTTATAACTGGGGTTAGTGACCTGTGAAACCTCTAAAGAAGTGTCATGACCATTCTTGTGATGAAGTATAAGTAACACCAAGATAGCCCCAAAGTCTGGGGGAGATCAGAATGCCTTTGAAATCATTTGGTTTTTCCAAAGTCTTAATCTAGGCAAGATCTTAAACCTGACTGTCATAGATATCCAAGTCAACTAGCCCTTGATAAAGTCACAGTTATTATTTTTTTCCTATTCCAGTTTTGCCCTAGTGCAATTTTGAGTCTCATTACCTAATATAAACCTGACTAGTAAAAATTAGCACATTCAAATAACTCTATCAAAATGGATGTAGCAATTGCAACGCTGCCTGACAGTCCTTACACTGACACTTCCTTAATAACAAACTTACCTAAATTTGTTAAGGGAATAGCAGTAAAAGGTATTTTTCTTAGCAAAATATAAGTTCTTCATGTTAGAACTGCACAACAAAATACAAGCTGATTTGCTGCATCATACTCTGTTCTCATGGGTACCTCTAATCTATGCATGGCCACAGCTGATTTTAACAATACTAGAAGAAAGTCACTGACTCGCTCCATGATAGAGAAACACAATAAAGCAAAGGACTTTAGTGTGCGTATCTTGATTAGATATAAAATAAAGATGCTATTAAGAAAGACTGCCAAAGTTAAAACTGGCTTTTGGATAACACAAGCCGACTGTGGATCACATGCAAACCCAAAGGATCTAGAAAAGCACTGGAACCAGGAAAGAAAGGTTTTAAGTCACTAACTCTTCAAATTCTAGTATTGGTGATCTGAGTAGTGAGTGAAATGACTGAAATGGCCGATTATGTTAACTCCGGGTTGATTTCTGACTTCTGGAAGTTACAGGAAAAGCAAAATTTATGAATAAGGTTATGAAAGGATTCTGAATTTCAAATTGACCAAACTGTCCATTTTCTTGCATATTGGAAGCACAGAACTTCATTATAGAGAAATAAACTTTATTTCATTTAGCATTGTTTAACACATTTACCATACTGTTTAACATAAACATAGAATTTCATTATGAAGTTTCACGGAGAATTTCCTAATAACATATCAAACAATTCAACTGATGCTTTATTAATTGTTTTCAAGGTCTTAGTGCTTTGCTCTCACCACCTGAGCAGGGTTAAAAATGGCACCAGTATCTTAAAGCTGCATCTATTGAGTCTAGAAAAACTGCAAGCCCCTTCTTTGGATCCTTTGAAGTCAAACGCCTCCTACATTTTGCATTTGTAAAACTTGCAATGAAAGATACTTTTAGAAAACTGCGGTTTATTTGACTCTAACGTTTTAGGAAGAATTGAATTTATAATTGAAGCAAATTTATTTATTGTAAAGATTTAGTGTTCAAATGAACCAGAGAGGGCGTGGGTCCTTTGAGCTCTCTGAACCAAGACATTGTCTAAGACACAGACATTGCTCAACCTCTCTCGGGTTACCATGTCAGAGTAACAGCATGACATGCTAACATAATATCACCCTAGGGGATGAGCCCTGGCTTCTTAGTTTTATAGAATTACTTTATCCACATGTTGGCTTGTCATATTTTTAACCTCTGGCTTTCTCTTGAATATGTTTTTTGCTCTTGTACTTTTGTTTTAGGGTCTAAAATGGACATAGGAAGAAAAAACAGTTTTATTTTATGTTGTGATGTGATCTTGTTAAGAGAAACATAAAACGAAGATGATTTCATTGTTTTTTTTTAATTTATAAGGGAGTTTTACTTATTTTTGTTTTACTTTAATTGCTTTCTAGGGATTTAAAAGTGGGAGAATTTTTATGACAATTAAATATGAGGCATAATATTTTCACATTATATTATTAAAATTAATTATGTAGGGTAATTTGAATCATTGTATTACCCCTAGTGACTCAGTATTAACCCCGCACCTGGGAAAAATAAAGATGAGAACAGAAAAATAGATCATTTGAATCTAGCAAAGAATACAGCTTTAGATTTGTGCACTAGTATGTCTAACCCACTTCAAGTGTATCTGAGGAGAAAAGTTTAACAACTGAGCACTGCTCCTGGAGCATGCACATTGAATCAGAAAACAGGGACAACACTGCTGTGCTAAACTGACAGCCACCTTCCCTAAAAAGTAGGGTCATCACGCTGGGGATTTTTTTTTTTTTTTTTATGCTCAGTGTTTGAGAAAAACTAAAGGAGACTATATATAGAATGAACAATTTCTTCTTATTTCCTATGTTCTTGATGATCAAATAAGACTCTTCATTAACAGGGCTATACACCTGGAAAAATTACTAGGTAAGAAACTTCTTTACTTTTTTCATCCATGGAAGGAATGAAGTCTCATTTAAACAGTGGAGATGTGCTGTGATCACCATGCAGAAACAGGGTGGACCCCTCACCTAAAATTTAGTTTGAATGTCATTATTTCTGAATATACTACCTGCACACTCCATGAGGCAAGGAAATAGTTTATCATTTATATAATTAACATTTTGTGGGGAGAGAAGAATAAGGCCCCAAGAAGTTCCAAAATAATGGCCTGAGTGAGTACAGAAAGTTGACTGGCTTGGATTTTTTTTTTTTTTTTCTTGAGTAGGTGTTAAATTGGGATGAGAGTTGACACGTGGGTTGGGTCTTGATTGCTTTGGATCCCTTTAATTAAATAGGCACTATGCAGGGAGATATGACTAGACAGTGGGCCGAAGGAGGGGATGAGTAAGGGAGGGATTGCAGGAAAACCTGGAGGCAGTAAGACTGAAGCTGCATGCTATTAGCAATGTATGTGATAGATTTTCCTACCCCAGGACTGAAGCAGCATATGAGAGAGGCTTCATTCCTTGGGTAAACAAACCAGCAGGGCAGTGTTGTGTTGCCCCAGCAACTGAGCTAGCTGGCAGGTGATGACAGATTCCCTGCCCGGCAGAGATTACACAGGAGAAAGCCTTGCAGGAGTCTGCAAGGACAAGGGGAAAAGCCCTCCTTCTCTTTCAGAACATGGCATCAGGGGGAGGCACTGACCTACCAGTCTCACCAGGAAAAAAATGACGCATTGCCAGGGAAGCTGGACCCTTCTGGAATGCATGGGATTATGGGCCAGGTTATTTAAGCAGAGAGTAGGGAGAAACACCTGGCTTCTTTCCTCCATCACCCTGTCATGGGTTGGTCACACTGAGGCCAAGTCCTGATGCCCCAGCGCCAGCCCGTGGGCCACCACTGTGTCTTCTGTGCTGCGTGGGGGCATCCTTCTACTGGGATCTGTGCAGGGACCTTAGACTGGAGTGCTCATGGGACTCAGCAGTGGTCTCTGGGCCCCACAACAGAGCCCCTACACAAAAGGCTACAGCGGATGGCAGCGCCCCCACCCCAGCTTGGTAATTGATGTCAGGTGACTGGTTCTGCCTGGTACTACTTGGCCAAGTGCCTGGACATGCTGGCAAGCTGATGGCTGGAGGGACAGGTCACAGGCACTGGGCCAGCGGGCAGCAAGTGGAAGACAGGGCAGCATGCAGGCAGTACATGCGGACTCCAAAAAGGAGCCTGAGGCCCAACACTAGGGGAAAGAAGCACAGCATCTTGGAGAATGCCTCAGTGGCTGCCTGCTGTTTCCTAAAGGACAGTCATTTTAAATCTGAGAAGGAGCTCTGGTGAAGCTTCAGATTGGTCGGGCGGAGGCTGGTGGGGTTACTTTTCTCTGGGTGTTCTGAAAGCAGGAGCCTACCATTCTTCCAAAATGATATAGTTTTTAATAAACAACCTCTTTCCTAATTCACCAAACCTCTACCTCTGAAATTTGTTTATTGGCAGCAGGCAGTATAACCCCATTTCTTTTCAGTAATGGGCATGTGAAAAGGTCAAGTAATAGATAAAATATTGTAAAATATTGTGTTTTCTTGCTTTTCTTCTATGTTTCCCTTTCTTCATTTTACTGTTTCAGTGAAATTTTCTCAATAAATTGACTTTTATTTCTTAATCCATTTCTGATCTTTTTTTCATTTTCTTTTAGACATATGATGATACCAGAACAAAAACAACATATTGGAGGCATGTAGTTTACTGTTTGTGATTTTAAAGTCTTAATTTAATGCCATAAATGATCCCATAGTCTTTCTTTTAAAAATAGTAAATAATTACCTTTACTTTCTCTTTATTCTCCTACCTGATTTTTGTTAAGAGAACTGTGACTCTTCTCTAACAGTTCTCTGAGACACACAACTTAGTGAGCTGACACCATCATCCAAATTCTCCCTAGAGAAATACCAATTTAGAGCTGTAGATTAAATATTCATAACAGGATGCAAAAAATAATTATTATTTTCAAAGTACTGTTACAAAAAAAAGTGTCTTATAAAGATGCCCCTGAAAATTAAAGCTTATTTTTAACCCAGGGAGGCAATAAGTAAATGGATACTGCTTAAAATATAATTATCACTGCACTTTTATGGACTTGGGAATTCATATTTCAAATCATAAAGAAAGTTTTATTAGCAAATGAAATAAATGTAACTAGGTAAATTATTTTTCCTTATTAGATACATGTAAAAACAAACGTATGCTATTTAAACTGAAAATATAGTTCAACTGCTCCATTGCATACGTCTGCAAACAGAAATGGGATGAGAGACAAGTCTGGTCATCGGTTAACAAATCCGGTGGGAGCAGACCTTCCAGTGTGTGCAGGGCTAAAGAAAAACAAAACAAAACAGAGACAAACAGATTGTCTTACACCCATAGTACTGAGACCTTGAAATGACTACATAAGTGTTATGGGACAAGACTGTGATTGTTAGAAATAACTGTTTATTATTAGGCTGTTTTAATGTAAATATTGTGGGAAGAAAAATCTGAGCTGGCCTCATAATTTCCCTTTGGAGAAAAGATTTCTTTGGTTAACATTTTAATTGGAAAAATTGTTCTTGGAGTAGCACTCAAATAAATCAAAGAATAAATGTCTTGGGGAAAAATGAATAAAAATTTGAGGGTTAGTCATGTATAAACTAGAGAGGAATAAACTAGAAGTTTGAAGGGGGTAGAGGCAGATCAACCATGTAATAGGAGTCTCGAGTCAGATTACAAGAGATAACAATTGGAAATTCCCTAATGGAAAAGAATAGATTATTGATGTACTTTTAAGAATAAAAGAGCTCCAAATATGTCCAAGTTTAAATTTACATTATGTGTTGGACATGATGAAGTATAATTTTCAATAATTCATTTTTAAAACTAAGGTCATTGTGTAAATGATACGTTGGGGAACTAAAAATAAATAACCATTTGTCTTTCATAGATGGGTCCCAAACAAGGAAATGAGTATAGGAAGAAAGACCTGAGAACGTTCCACAATGGAGAAGCCACAAATCTGCCTCAGAAGTAACCAGTGAATAAAAGACCCCTAAAATCCTTGGCCAGTACTTGAAAGGATGAAAGGCTTTCAGTCCTATATGGAATAGAGTTGAGGCAGTTATCTTTAGATGATGAAAGAGAGGATTGCCAGAGCTGACATGTAGTTATATAAATTATAATTCTAATGAACTCTCTACTGTAAATGCAGTTGCCAAATTAGTATATAAGTTTGCAATAACTATGTATGAAAGAAAAATACAGATAAATGTTATGGTTTATATAAAACCATTAGTTTTAGATATTAGGTATTTTATTTAAATATTTTACTGCATTAATTATGTTTATGTTTGTGGCAGACAAACATAAAATACAATTAAAATATAGAAGAAAACAAAGTACATAAAAGTTTATAACCTAATAACAAGATTATCACTATATGGTCTAGATACATAATTTTATGAAAATAATATTAAATGAGATGACACTATAAATTCTTTCTATTGCATGATAAACTTATTTATACTTTAGTAATCAATTTTCTATTAAATATCATTTTCTTTATATAAACATTATAATTTACATACTCTTGCTTTTTTACTTATACTAGATCATAAAAAAGATTTTTATATCAGTATATGCAGATCCTAGTTACCATATATATGCAATTCATAAATTTGATTTAAATTATCCAAAGATAAAAAAATCTATAAAAATGTAAAAAACAATTCATGTCTCCAGCTCCATTCCTACTTATGCTATTATTTCCAAGTCAAATAGATTATTAAGTACATGACTTTGGACAAATGAGTCACCTTTCAAGTCTTACTCTTCTTGTTAACAAATGTAGTACTAACCAAATAGAGTTGTTCTGATAATTAAATGAGATAATATATTTAAAGCTCTGTGTGGTCTGGCAGACATTTTGTGCTCAGTACATGTAGCCATTGCTAAATACCTTCATCAGGAGTAAATGTCAATTGTTATAAAACCCATGTTTTAGGCCCTGGCTGGTGTAGCTCAGTGGATTGAGTGCGGGCTGAGAACCAAAGGGTCCCGGTTCGATTCCCAGTCAGGGCACATGCCTGGGTTGCGGGCCAGGTCCCCGTGAGGGCCATGTGAGAGGCAACCATTCATTACTGTTTCTCTCCCTCTCTTTCTCCCTCCCTTCACCTCTCTAAAAATAAATAAAAATAAAATCTTTAAAAAAAAACATGTTTTAGCATCTGTGAAAATAATAACATGGCTTTTCTTCTTTGGCATATTGATATGATTCACATTAATTCTCTTTGCTAGTAATAGCAAATAACTTGGGTTATTATTAACCTAGCTAGTTAGCTAATAATAATTTGCAAATTAGCTAAATCTGTACTTATGAATCAGCTTAGTTAGTTTCAGTCTTGATTTTTTTCCCCAATGAAAGAGTGAGATAGGGAGGGAGAAAAATAAAAATCATAGATAGTATTATTGAAAATTAAGGAAAATATGCACTGTTCCCTAGTCAAATAAAATTGTTAGAACGAATTATTAAAATTCACCATAAAACTAGAAAGAAGCTCAAACTGACATAAAAATTTCAAAAGGAATATATATTGAAGAAATATATATTGATCCAACATGTTTACACAGCCAAAATGGTCTAAAACATGTATTCTTCAGGATATTATTAGCTGATATAGAATTTAGCTAAAATTTACAAAAGCCATGCTGAATAGATGCAGGTAACCAAAAAGGAACCAAAAAACTGTAGGGGATTTTTAGCTCCATTTATATGAAAGCCACAGTTATCATATTTAGTAAATTTTAGTAAAATAGCAGCTATTTAATTGTGGCAAGTAGTTACTCTGATATCCTAATTTTTAATTTTTGATTGTTATTCTATTACAGTTGTTCCACTTCCCCCCATTTATCAGTGACTCAGGTGCCCTGACAGTATAATTAGCACATATGTTTGGCCACATCAATCCTTTAATGTGCTTTAGATTAAGTTCAGCTTCCCACTACAGGCCAAGGTCTGTCCAGAAGGTATTCAGCCACATAATATGAAAAATAGAGACATTTATTGAAGAAGTCCCAAGATACAAGAAGCATTGTACACAGGACAATGATGCTTCAGTTCCCTTCAAAGTAGCCACTTTGGGACCTCACATAATTCTCCCAATAACCATCATCTGCCCCATAATATTTTTCCGAATCTCATAGATGGTCTGAAATCTCTTCCCTTTTAAAGGTGATTTTAGTTTTGGGAAAAGCCAGAAGGTGAAGGGCACCAAATCTGGGTTGTAGAGGGGCTGAGTCACCTGGGTGATTTGATGTTTCACCAAAAATCTCTGCACGAGATGTGATGCATGAGAAGACATGATGTCATGATGAAGCTGTCAATCACCAGTTGCCCATAACTACAGCCTTCTAAAGAATCCAGATAGATTCCACAGAGGAATGTTCAAACTTAATGCAAAATTTGATGCAGATTCGTTGCTCACTAGTTCAGTCATTTTGAATATGATAGCCATAGGGTACACATGCACACTCAACATCTACCTCCCCCAAGACTAGTACAGTGAAGACATCCTTGTTCACACATGCGTATTCCAGTCCACTCTCCTTGACTGCCAGGTTACATCAATGTCAAGCAAACAGTTCTCACTACAGTAACAATAGCTGGACTTTTTCTGGACAGTCCTCTTATATACATGGTTTCCTAATATATGTGTGTGTACATATACATATGTATACATGTGTACACATACATATATGTATACAAAAATATACACATATACACATACAAATAAATATACTCACACATATATATAATATATAGCTCCTATTCAGGGTATTATCTGAGTGGTTTTTATTTATTTAAAAAAGCAACTCAAGCTCAAAAATTATATATTTTTAAATAAATGCCTTATGTTCTTTCTCTTGTACTTTTTACCAGATCTTTCATTTATTTTTATTTAAAAAAGAAAATGAATGATTTTGATGTATCCTTTGTCTTGATTTCTACTTTGGCTGCATCTCATAATATTATTCAGAATGTTCTCCACACCATTATTTTCTAGGTATTATGTCACTTTAGTTTTACTTGTTCTCTGAATCAAAAATTAAAGAATTATTGTTTGAATTGTGTTAATTTACTAATTACTAAATAACTTGTCTTTATTTATGTATGGTTTTATGAACATGTCTGTAATATTTATATGTTAGTGAACAGTTTTCTTTGATTTTTTAAATGTTCTGTTTACTTATGTCTATTTTGAGGTCTACTATGTAATCATTTTTGCATGTTTCCAGGACACTAAAAGGCCATTAGACATTTCATTTAAGATGTCAAACTGGGGGATTCATTATCAGCTTAAAGGATTTATAGTTGACTGAATAGACTTGTGAAGAGGCCAAGAACATGGATAAACCCAGAAGGGAAATATGGATTTTTCTTGCTGAGAAAGTGGTTTTGGCAAAACATTGCGCCAGACTTGGTCTGCTTGGTGTCACTCCAACACAGAAATGGCCTTTCCTTTTCCATCTAATTTTACCAGACTGCCAACCACAGTGTAAGAATAAATACATTCTAGATGCCTTGTGCCAATCAGTGGCACATTCTTTAATTTGATTAATTTTCCCTAACTGAGCCTGTCAAAAATCTGCTGCCTCAGGAAGATTTTTCTCTCAAGCAAGAGTTTTAAACGAATGGTTTAAGAAAAGGATGATCATAATATTCATTTGTTGTCTAAGCTGGTACACATTCAACAATGAAAGTTTGTTATTTATGCTTATTTTAACAGGCATAACTATTATGGGGACAACTATTTTAACCAAATCCTCAATTATGGTCTTTGTAACTGTGACTTACAAGTAGTCTACAGATGTGTTGATGGGAAGAATATTAAATTAGCTGGCAACAATTAAAAATCAGGAGAGTTCACAGAAGAAGTCACATTGTCAGTTTTTCTTTAAAATTATAGTTAGATACTAACACTTTACGTCACAATTTTGGTTCTCTGGGAAGCAGACTCTGAGATTGAGTTTACTGAGCAGAATGGTAATTAGGAAGTGCCCTTGGAATCGGTACCTGTGGAAGAGAAGAATCCAATGCAAGTCAGAGTGATGCGAGCGCAATGATATCCTCAGTGGACCCCCTGGGACACTCTAGAGTTAGAAGGGCCAGCACAGTTCCATGTGTATCGTCTGTCTCAAACAGGCATTAAATATGTACTGCCTGATATGGGGTCACATTGGAGAGGCAGCTGCCTGAAATTGGGGCAATCCTGGAAGTGGTGGATAATTTAAAACAATCTGGGGCACCAAGGCTTTTCTTGAAGTGGTATTTTGGTGATGCATTAATGTGTTCTCCAAAATAAATTGACATACTTCAGAGCAACAGTGGGCTAGAGATGGGTGGTTGACCTGTGTGATAGGATGGCATTTCCAATATATTCTACTTGCCCAAGTTACACCTTCCTGTTAGTTTCTTGGTTTCTGTCTGCATTTGAGCCAGTGACCCCTAGTCTGGAGCAGTGTCTCC
The DNA here is from genome assembly GCA_004026765.1 of Micronycteris hirsuta. Taxonomy (NCBI): domain Eukaryota; kingdom Metazoa; phylum Chordata; class Mammalia; order Chiroptera; family Phyllostomidae; genus Micronycteris; species Micronycteris hirsuta. The sequence goes on along the minus strand of PVJI01015284.1, from coordinate 29,324 downwards.
TGCCGTTGCTGTTGGCACGACAGAGGACAAATTTGTTCCTTAGTTTTTTCTGGGTTCCTGAGCTTTGCCAATACTCATGCCTTTTAGTTCTGCAGATCAGTGACAAAAGCAGTGCTTCATATACAATACCCCATTTTAAAGCAAATGCCCCTTGATTATTCTGAATTAAATTCAGAATTGTGACTGCATCATTAAAAAAATGCCATACATTAAATGTAATATAAAGGTAAAATAAAAGGAGGAATGTATAAGAAAGTAACATATTTTTAATACAAAAAACCTTGAAGATGACTATACCATTAGAAATGTTGAAGGAGCCTAAGGCTTTTACCTGAATGGAGAGCCATAGTAAATGCAGTGTATACAGGTGTGGACTGAAACAATTGCATGGCACAGAATATCCAAATATCACAAGAAACAACTTTCCAAAATGACAAATGACTCATTCTCTCCCTGAAAAGTAGAATCTTTTTTGTTTTGATCTACACAATAATAGCATTACTAGAAAATTTATTGAATATCCAAATTATTCGATAATACTTTGTACTTATGTGTAAAATGATTAAAGTTCCAGTCTCAGCTATTAATAAACCTATTTTACCAACATGAATAATCAATGAAATATTCAAAGTGTGATGGATGCAGAATATGAGGCAGCTCTTTTTCATCCAGGACTGTTGTCAGCATTGCTAGAGTTCTAACATCTCTGGCACAAACCCAAATTGTCAGTTGGACCTTTCAATCAATAATGCCCTATACTGGAAGACCCATGTTATTAAAAAAAAAAAAAAAACCTGGAACAAAAGAATTTTAATCAAATTTCCCAATGCACTTGTCAGTCCTTGACCCATTTTACCTAATCCCTAGTGGTCCATCATCTCCATTGCTTTCCCATTAAGCCCTACTATTATGGGAAGATGATTTATCAGTCTTTCTAGAACCTCATCTAACCTGTATCTGTCAAAAATTCTCCACAGTTTCTGTCATTTAGAAAATGACCTAGGCAAGTTTCCAGGGATGTTACAGGGGAGCCCCTTGTTCACATTTCCTTATTTCTTAGGATACTTCTTTTAAACTGGAAGTGAAATATTCAAACATGTGAACTCACTCCAACACATTTCTGGGAAGCTCTAAATATTTAATTTTGCAAATGGAAACATTCATTTTATAAAGATCTTGTTACCCTAATTGTATATTATTTCCTTCAGGAGAAAGCATTCTCTGGGCTTCTATGAGAGATAATTTTGACCGCCATTTTTCCAATGTGATTACAGGAACTGTGTTAAAAATGACTGGAACTTTGGTATTATATTTAGAGTGCAGCCTTGAAGTCTACAATCTATAATGTCCCCAGTATTAAATAAATTGAATAGGCTGAGGGTGGCAGCACAGCAATAAAGCACTGGCAAAAGACTTGAATTTTTGTCCTGCTTTTATCAGTAACTATTTATGTGAAGTTGGGTGAAATGTTTAACTGCTGTTGGCTCTGTTTTTCCATCTGTGAAATTATTGAGTTGGAAAACCTGATCTCTCAGGGCCCTTTCAGCTCAAAAATTCACTGACTGTTTTTATGATTACCTTTTCTACATTTTTCAGATGTTAAGCTGGCAAGGTTTTTGGCTTTGAGAATTATTTTGGAAAACTTTCAGTTCTATTTTCCAAATGCAGATGTTTGGTTACATATAGAATTTCCCTGATGCCTAATGATATATGACCTCAGCTGCCTTCAAGCAGATTATCCATCTGCTATTTTATGTTGACTCTGAAAAGATAATTTTAAAATGTCTTCAGGAGAGTAGTTCCATGGAATATGACATATCTTGAGACACAACCAGGCATGACCCATTTCAGTGGAGATGGAGTAGATCTGGAACCTAATCTACCTAGTGGAGTGGAACTAACACCAATGTGGTTGACCCATCTACAGCTGTTTTCTTGAGGGAAACTCACATTGGCAGGCTGAACATGATATCCAGTGAGTGCACAATAGATGATAGGTAGTAACTGCAGTCATGTTGTCAGTTTCCAAGAACCAATACAAAATAACGAATCCCATAAATCAATCTTGACTTAATAATTTAATATTAAAATATATTCTTTATCCATTGATTATTCATTGAGTGTTTATGATGTATTTGTGGAAAAAAGGCATATTTTAAAAAGCAGAATTCATATGCAGATATTCAGGGTTATATAAATATTCAGTTGGGACAGAGTTTCAGGAACAATATTTTTGGAGCTACATAGGGAAAATTAAACAAAAAACAAACAAACAATTGCCCTGTGTTTTAAAACTTGAATATTAAGCCAGGTCACTGAAAGTTTATTCAGACACAAAATAGAATAGAAATTCAGTTAGAGAAACTAGAATTCAGTGAATAATTTTACATCAAGAGTGACAAAAACATTCAGTTTGCCTTAAGGCAACAATTGAACTAATTAAATCAAACAACTAATTAAATTAATTAATTTATTACCCCAAAGGTAACAGACTAATTTTAATGTCCTAAACAGTGTGATTGTATTTTTCCTTTGTCCCATTTGTTTCCACCCCCTCATTTAATTCCAACTTCATAAAGGCCCATTTACTACAGCAGAACAATAAGCTAAGATCACCTAAGAGAAGTTCATAATTTTCTGCAATTTTTCTGGCAGGTAATTAAATTTATATAAATTGGTCTTCACAAAGAACAAGGCATCAGAATTGTATCAGGGTAAATTAAATCACTTAAAGGCTGCATCAGTAGCCAGAGCTTATAACCTTTACTCTTAAATATCTTCTTTAAACTTTAATTTCTGCAAGTTTTCTAAAATTTCTCAAGCTTAGACCTGTAGACATAAGTCAGCTTTCATGATCTTCATAGGCACTGTGGTTTTTAAAGACATCATTCCACAACATAAATGAATCAAATGCATACATATCCCACACTAAATTTAAATTTTACTTTAAAAATTAAAATAATCTTTTTATTTTTGTATGTGTTTTATAATTAATGATAGGCCATGATGTCTCTGCAACTTTCATGGTCGTTGCTTTCAAATGTAATGATATTCTTATGAATGTTAAATAATTAAACTAAAACAGTAACATTTGTCATTTTAATTATACATTTGTTAATTCTGACTTTACTAAATTCTTCTTTTCCTTTCACATTTTTCAAGTCATAAACCTTTAGTAGTCCTTTGAAATGCGTATAGGCCACCTGTGCTGTGCATGAGCTGTCTATTGCATAAGACAGCCCTTTCTCGGGCTGTAAACGGGTGAAAGCAACCAGACATGAGATCATTGACAATGGTAGAAAGCACATAAAGAGCACATGACCTCTCTGTGGAGCACAGTAACTGGAAAACATAAGTTTCACTAGATTTAAGCTTCTGAAACACTCTTGTGTAAAGCCAAAGACTGTGAGGAAACCAAGGCTCTTGGTGATGACAACACGTAACAAACTACATTTGGAGAATAGAAATTACAACTAGGCAAATACTGACAAGTCCATTGTCCTATGAAGTTAACTAGGACACAGTCGTACACTCAAAATACATTAATTGAGACCTAATGCGTGTTCCATTTCCAGTAGGTTTGCCAGGTATAATGTAAGACATCCAGGTAAATTAAATTTCCTATAACATTGAATATGCATTACAAAAAACCTACTATTTATTGTTTATATGAATTCTAAACTTAACTCCTATAATTTCATTAGTTAAATTTGGCAACTCTAATTTCTAGACGTCGGGGGAAAACAACAGCAGAAATGGACACAACCCCGTTTCTAATGGAAGTGGCAATGAGATTTCAAGAGAAAATCATTGATCGGTAACCACGGGAACAAATAAATGTAAATTGTTCCTGTAACAAGTACTATGAAGGAGAAAAAGAGATGATTATGCCTTTGAGACTCCATGATAGATTTTTTGTTTGTTTGTTTTTTGTCTTTTACCTGATTAAAGAGGTTAGAGTGTCCTTTTATACCATCCAAAGGAACAGGAGGAGATAACTAGGTTAAGAATTGAGTCAGGAGGAGGTCGAAGAACCGCATCCTGAGGAGTGAGACACAGATTTTGTGCAGAGAGATATGTATAGGAAAAGCTAATGCCAGAAGAGCTGATAAGTGAGTGAAAATTAAAAGGAAAAGCCATATGCGTTATATCAAGACCTTTCATCACCTTAAGAACAAACATGAGCCCTGGCTGGTGTAGCTCAGTGGATTGAGCACGGGCTGGGAACCAAAGGGTCCCAGTTCAATTCCCAGTCAGGGCACATGCCTAGGTTGTCAGGCCAGGTCCCCAGTGAGGGCCATGTGAGAGGCAACCATACATTGCTGTTTCTCTCCCTGTCTCCTTCCCTTCCCCTCTCTCTAGAAATAAATTAAAAAAAAAAAAATCTTAAAAAAAAAAAGAACAAACATGAGACAGTGAGAGTTTTCAGCAAGGTGAGGTGAGTAGATGGTGTCATGGAGAGGAACTGGAGAAATCCCAGAGTGAACACCTTAAACCAAATCACTACATGCCTAGTCTTCCTCTCTGTCTCTTCTCTCTCTCTCTATCTCTTCTTAAAGAAAAAAAAAAAATGTTGTGTCATACAGTCAGAATTATATTCTTAATCCGATATTATTTTTCTATTTATAAAATCACTCTTGGTCTCGCCATAGCTAATAGACTAATGTCAGTCCTGGAGAGCACGATTGTATTTTTCCTTTTGTCCATCTGTTTCAACCCCCTCATTTAATTCCAACTTCATAAAGGCCCATTTATTACATCAGAACAATAAGCTAAGATCACTTAGAAGTTGTTCATAATTTTTCTGGTGGGTACTTAATTTGTGTGAACTGATCTTCACACAGAACAAGGCATCAGAATACTTTCAGGGTGACAGAGAAGACAGCTATGAGGAGAAATTCCCATCCTACCCTACTTCCAGCATAGGTCTCATCACATAGACATTAAATATTTCTAAGCAGCTTTTTTTACACCTAAGAAATTGTGGAAAGACCCTCAAAAAAGTGATCTTAATAATTTTGTCAACTTATTAAAATCCATATTAAAAATGTAGAAAATTACCAGTCTGGGCTTTTTCTCGGGGCATCTAAAATGAAAGTAATACATTTCTAGTACTTTGTACATAGCACCTTATATTACTGTGCCAAGCACAGCAATGTCTGTTTGCAATTTTCTACTAAACGTGAACTCTTTTGACTTCTAAGAAAAGTTGGAGTTAAGACAGTCTTCAACCATATAAACAGCAAAACCTTAAACAATTTTTAGAATCTTATATTACTTCAGAATCATAGTTCTTGAACACATATCCACATAACACATTAAAATGACTGAAATATCAAATAATTCATTAATTTCCTCAAAAAGCCTTTGTTGGCTGACTCCTATGTGGGCTTATTCATGAGTGAACTGTCACAATACATCAGTGTATTTATTATGTAAAAGGTCAGAGAGAGCTAAACATTTCTAAAACAATATTGTAACAAAATCAAATGTATTTGAGCTATAGTGGTTACTGTAAAGGGAGTAACTCTGCCTGTGGGTTCAGGGAAGCTTTGTAGCTGAAATGGTAGGTAAATTCAATTCTGAAACAAGGTGAGAAAGGAGAGGGAGGATGGGAGGCCAACAGAGAGACGGAGAGAGAGAGAGAGAGAGAAGATTTCATAGAGCATGGACAGAGAATGAAAAAGAACAGCTCCCATAATCAAGAAACAGAGTAGCCCCATTTCAATGGAACAGTTTTTGAGATGAAGATTGAAGATTTTTTTTTTTTAGTTTGAAAACAAGTAACAAGTCCTGTGTGTAGTGCTAAAGATTTGGGACTAAGTTGATAGTTTTTGAATGGTTGTGTAGTGATGTTGCTTTTATGATGGGGAGCCCTCAAAAACTGATATGGGTGCAATGAATTCAAGGATTACTAAAAGATTGCTCTGGCTTAATTTGATAATAAACTGCACAAATGAGAACAGTGGGTAAAATATATTGTAGGTGTTGTTGATAAAGTCATCTACAGATGTTAACAAACCTAACACATTTAAAATACTACTTGTTATTTATTGCAAAAATGCTCTAAAATGTCAAATTATTGAGTAGTTAATTCATATTCATTTTTCTCATATAATTTTCCAAACTTATCTACAAAAAAATCTATAAGAGCTACAGTAACTCTTACTTCATGTACTATAACACTAAGATTGAAAGAGGTTAGCAGTTTCCATGAGCTTATATAAATCTCTAAAAATCCCATATCTTTCTAATTAAAGAACACATTTTTGCATTGAAGGATTCTGTTGAAAAGTCATTAGGACCTAGGTAAGATTTCAGAATAATGGTTGGAGTGAAAACAGATTTCAAGGGAAATGATAGTAGGAATACATGATAATGGAGTAGAGATGACACATGTAGTTGAATAATTTGAGGACTTTGGTTTTGAAGTAAGCATTTTTTAATTGTTGTTCAAGTACAGTTGTCACCATTTCACCTCACTACACCCCCCCATCCCTACCTCCCACACTGGAACCTACCCCGTTTGGCTTTGTCCATGTGTCCTTTATACATGTTCCCTGGTGGCCCTTCCCCTACGTTACCTGATCATCCCTCTCCTCTGGTTACTGTCAATTTGTTCTTTATTTCCATGTCTCTGGTTATATTTTGCTTGTCTGTTTGTCTTGTTGATTAGGTTCCACTTATAGGTGAGATCATATGGTATTTGTCTTTCACCACCTAACTTATTTCACTTACCACAATGCTCTCCAGCTCCACCCATGTTGCCCCAAAGGGTAGGAGCTCCTTCTTTCTTTCTGCTGCGTAGCATTCCATTGTGTAAATGTACCACTGTTTTTTTATCCACTCATTTACTGATGGGCACTTAGGTTGCTTCCAGCACTTGGCTATTGTAAATGGTGCTGCTATGAACATTGCAGTGCATAGGTTCTTTTGAATTGGTGTTTTAGGATTCTGAAGTAAGCATTTTTTTAAATGAAAGAGATAAGGATACGTTACAGTTAAAGAACTTAAGTGTGTGAAAGAATTTCAGTCTAAAATGGAACCACAGGATTTTAAATGGAGAATCTTACCCATGTACTCTCAGAAGAATGAAACTGAAAAACCAAGAGACTGATTTCCCATAAATGCCTGATTTACAGAAGACCAAGACTAATCTCTTGTTGAATGAATATCTAGGAAGAATCTCTCCTGATCCTAATGAGACAGGCCAGAAAGCCAAAGCAAGTGGAATAGGGAAAATGAGACAAATTTAGTTAAATGACCAAGCAGTTTATAGCCATCTAGTAAATTGCAAGAGCCTATCTTCCATTACCAAGGACACTTAAGAGCAAATACTTTACACTTCTCCTCCCCAACCAGAGTGCAAATAGCTTAAATCCCTTCTACTCAGGGAGATAGCAGAAATCCAATTAGTACCATCTCTGCAAACCACATCCAAGGACAGATGAGGTTAAATGAATAAATCTCATTTTGGCACATCAGCATAAAACTGATGAATATTCTATTAAGATCCTCCCCTAAGACCTCCTCTAAACTCCCAGTCTTTAAAACCTTGAAGACAAAGGACCCAGCACACCTTCTCTCCCAGGAGCATGCCAGCACTGTTCCCTTCCCCTCAGCTTCCTCCATTGGCGTGCATATCCTAAACTCTAGGGATCCCACAAGACTTGCAACCAGGGGTGGAACAGACAGCAGAAGCTCTTCCTGGGTTCCCCTGAACCTGTCTCTAAGTCCCCCCTTTTCCTCTGACTTTCCAGTGAGTTAACAGCAACCCCACTTTGGCTCACTTCTGTCACTGTGACTTTTACTTCTCAGTGACTTCATATAGTCCAGTTTATGCTCATTTACTTCCTATAATATTTCTAGAGAGCCAGAATAGCCCCACCTAGTCTCTCTCCTATTGCTTCTATCCTAGACCCTTGCTTGTTTCACTATCTACCCACAGCTTTGATAACTGTCCTTTTGAAACTGGAAAAGACACCAGAGTCCAGGCTGCCTGTCACTACCAAACCCAATAAGCAGAGACAGGGATTGAATCTTTATGGGTGCTTTATTCAGATGGCCAGCAATCTAAGAAGATGGCAGGTTCATACCCTAATGGACCATCTTAAATTCCATTTTAAAATGGCCCTTTTTATAAGGATAATAAAGTGTAAGTGGTTGGAATTCAGGGAAAAGTTAATTGGATTAAAACAAAACAAGGTCAGCATTCTTGCCCTGGGCAGTATTCTTAAGCTGTGCCCCAGGCGGTGGTCTTTAGCTGTGTCCTGGGCCTGCTCATCTTGCCCAGGAGTACAGTGGCTCAGATATCATCCTGAATTGCTTGCAGTCCTCCTGAGGAACAAAGGTGGGACTGCTTATGGTCTCCTGGAGTCAGGGTGGGTCATACCTTCAGTTCCTGGAACAAAAACTTTTACATGCATTGATTACTAAGCTTATTAGCTATTACTTAAACTAAAATTTTCCAACTCTTAAGTCCCCTATCATTTTCAAAGTCACTTGGACTTGTTTTGAGAAATCTTTCCTGCAGGAAGTCAAGAACCCACACACTACCAGCTGGCCTTAGGTAGACCAGCTGTGGGCCCGGTTACTGTCTGATAACAACTACTGCTTAAACTCTGGCTGGACTGCCAAGTCTTTACACTGCTTGCCTATGAAAAAAAATCACCCCAAACCTTCACAGGCTCACCTGTGTCTTGATACAGCATGCATTTCCCAAATGGCAATTCCTTTGCTATTCTAAAAAATTCAATTTTTTGTCATTTGAGCTTGCCTCAGTTTACCTCTTTATTTAGGTTGAGAAGTGAAAAGAAAAAATAATAAAAGAAACAGTGTTTTGCTAGACCTAGTAGAGTTTGGAAACTTAGTCATGGGATGATAAAAATCTAAACCAAGTGGTGAATGCATTAACCTTGAATAATAACAGTGGAAGGAGAGTGTAAGGTCAACTTCCTCTCAGTCTTGGGAAAAGGAAATAAAAAGGATTTAAATGATAAGCCCTATTTTTAAGAGGGAAAAAAAGCAGATTATTTTCCAAAGCTTTGATTTTTGATATTTTATTTGTTTGCTTGTTTCCAAACTAAAATTGCCTTTTTCTTTTCCTCATGAAGTTGAGTTTTCAAAACTGTAGCTAACTGAAGTGTCTGATAAGGTGCCTTCTAGCTAATCAAGGCATTTATCTATGTTGTTTTCTCACTGACAGATTAATTACCTAAATTGCCTTTTTATTTTTAAGTAGTCCTAGGAAGGAAATTTAGTAATTAAAATGATTTAGACTCTGTAGCTTATGTAGCATTTCAAATGACATTTGAAAGATAGTAGGGAAAATTAATAAATGATTGTACAGCATAATATGTATCAGAAATATGTTTTGTTGCTATAATTAAAAGAGTAAAACTTTGTGATCCAGGTCAATTTTTACAAAGGATGAACTAGTAGGACTTTTAATATTGCTTTAAAAATTGATTGCTTTTAATCAGTCATATTTCAACTTCAGACTTGGATTTGAATATTTAATTAACTGATTTTGAAGTAAAGGGTAATGCAGTTTAGTTTATGTAGTTGATAAGTACTTTCTTGTAGAGATATAGTGAATATTTATAAAAGTTTAATTAATTAGAAACTTCAAATAAGTAAAACTTCAAAGTCATTGAGAACAGATTTTTGTTTTTAATTATTAAAGAAGATGGACTAATTCAGATTTTTGTTTTCATACTTCATTGTGAGAGTGGGATTCCAGAGTTAAAGATTTTAGCCATAATTTTAGTTCATAGGCTTAAGTGGTGAATGTCTGTGGAGAGCTGTTACTGCAGTAACTGGAATGCTGACTCCAGGAGTTCACAAGTAATTCAGCCTTTGTGTTCCAGGGATCTGCAAGCCATCGAGATGGTATCTGAGCCAATGTGTTCTAGGGAGGGAACATTTGTGAGGTAGATACAAAATTGTTGATCATCAACCCAGCTCGTGTAGCTCAGTGGATTGAGCGCGGTCTGGGAACCAACGGGTCCCGGTTCGATTCCCAGTCGGGGCACATGCCTGGGTTGCAGGGAAGGCCCCCAGTGAGGGCCATGTGAGAGGCAACCATACATTGCTATTTCTCCTTCTCTTTCTCCCTCCCTTCTTCTCTCTCTAAAAATAAATAAATAAAATCTTAAAAAAAATTGTTGATCAACGGATAAAGAAATACTAGGATAATCACTGTAGAACTGCAACTCTTATCTGATTAACCTTTTTCAAAACCCAGTACCAACCTTTTCTTCTTATAAAAAGGTCAGTTTGGGATGAGACCGCAAGAGAGTTTTTAGGGTGCATAATCCACCGTCTTTGTTACAGAGCAGACTGGGGGAGGGGGGTAAAAAATATAGTATTGCCAAAAGGATCCCTCCTTTTTCTCCAGGGGTTCCTCCCCTGTATTAGCTTTGCTTTGCCCTCCACCAGAGGAAAGACGTCTCTCAATGCCAGAGACTGGTGAAAAGGTAAGGAATTATATATTTACAAGTTATAAAGACTGAGAGTAACGACGTAATGTCTTCATTAAAATACTAAAGTTCTTTAGAATACCCACAAATGTACAGTCCTTCCTCCTCCCTCTTCCCTGTCTTGGGTACCGTATCTCAGGAAAAGAAGTAGAAGTCCATGATTCAGATTCCCGGAACCATCAGCTGTTTCGCCAACTTCAACTCTAGGTAATCCAAAGCCATGCAGCACCTTCTCATGACTCACCAGCAAGAGTCCTTTCACCCTCATCTTCCAGGCAAAGTCTCTCCTGCTGCCTAAGCCACATGGCAAAAGGAAGCACCCCAGAGCGGAGTGGTCCTGACTCTCACCCAAGCTGAGTGGTTCCAAACTACTCTGCCAAAGCCGTGTGGTGATTCCCCACTAAAGCAGCGTGGTTCCTCTCCTGCCCAAGCCTCATGGTCCTGACCCGTATGGCTACTGTGCCTGGGTTTAAATCCCAGTGCCAATCTTCCTCTGCAGCCCCATTTCTACCTCCTCCCACAATCAGTTATACCTGCCAGCATTCCCGTATTCTTCCAGCTTTACTGGGCTGCCATGGTAAGTCCAGGCAGGTGTGGCCCCATGGTGTGGAGCCAATCATCTCTAAGCCCTCACGCAGGCACTGTAACCAGGGGGAATTGCCTCCCAGTTACATCTTGGGTGGAAGTCATTTCCATCCCCCTGCTCAAAGCATGGCCACAGCTATTTAACATATCCATGAAACCAGTTAAAGGTTATAGATATGTTAAATGACCATGCCAGAGGTTAGTTGCAAATCTGCTGCTATACAAAACAGCTCTGAATGGCCCTGCTCCATGTGTCCCATCCCCCAGCTCAGACTTGTGGGGGATGACATGAGGATATCATATACATATTTTTCTCTAATATTTCCTGAACACTCTGAGTTCTGGACCCCATTACAAATCCCTATTTGGGGTCCTCCCTTGGCTGCACTCTGTTACGTCTTCTCAGATCACCAGCATTTGAATAAGGAACCCATAAAAATTCTATCTTTTTCTCTACTTATTGGTTCTCGTGGTAATAGGCAGCATGAACACTGACTTTTCTGGTTTCAATTGTAAGATTGTCTATATATTCACTGTAGAAAAATAAGTCATATAGGAAATAAAATATTTAAAACATTTAATTATTGGAAATTATACCAGCAATTAAGAATAGTGTTAAAATTGGAAACATATATTCCTAAATTTGCCCCTATGAAACTCTAGGTATATAAATCATTCACAGATGTGTAGACATGCAATTACACAAAAGGGAATCATTAAAATCCATGCAATTGTATTTTAATATATATTTAATATATTTCAATGCCAATAAATATTGACTTGCATACACATATATTTAGCTGTATAGAATTTCAGTGTATACTTGAACAGACGCTTCTACAAGGAGGACATAAAGAGGGTCCAGAGACAAATGAAAGAATGCTCAGCATCACTAGCCATCAGAGAGATGCAAATTAAAACCACAATGAGATACCATTTCACACCAGTCAGAATGGCCATCATAAACAAATCAACAAACAACTGCTGGCAAAGTTGTGGAAAAAAGGGAACCCTAGAATACTATTGGTGGGAATGCAGACTGGTGTAGCCACTGTGGAAAACAGTATGGAATTTCCTAAGAAAACTAAAAATGGAACTGCCTTTTGACCCAGCAGTTCCACTGCTGGGAATATACCCTAAGAATCCTGAAACATCAATTCAAAAGAACCTATGCACCCCAATGTTCATAGCAGCACAATTTACAGTAGCCAAGTGCTAGAAGCAACCTAAGTGCCCATCAGTAAATGAATGCATCAAAAAACTATGGTACATTTACACAATGGAACATTATGCAGCAGAAAGAAAGGAGCTCCTCCTACCCTTTGCAACAGCATGGGCAGAACTGGAGAGCATTATGCTAAGTGAAATAAGCCAGGTGGTGAAAGACAAATACCATATGATCTCACCTATAAGTGGAACCTAATCAGCAAAACAAACATGCAAGAAAAATATAACCAGAGGCACTGAAAATTAAGAACAATTTGACAGTAACCAGAGGGGAGGTGGGAAGGGATAATGGAAAGGAAAGGAGGAAAGGCTGTCAAGGAACATGCATAAAGGACACATGGACAAAGTCAAAGAGGGGTAGTATCTAGGGTGGGAGGTAGAGATGGCTGGGATTAGGGGAGTGGTAAGGGAAAAATGCAGACAACTGCACTTGAACAACAAGAAAAAATAAAAAAAAAATAGCAAAAATGAATTTCAATGTATGCATGTATTTATTTAATCAACACAAATTATTTTTTCCACAATCACACAAGGTCTGTCCATAAGGTATCCAGCTATGTAATATGAAAAATAGACATTTATTGAAGAAGATACAAGATACAAGATACAAAAAATGTACACAGGACAATGATACCTCAGTCTCCTTCAACGTAGGCACCTTGGGACCTCACACAGTTCTCCCAATCACTATCAGCTGCCCAACTGTATTTTCCTGCATCTCATTGTCAGAAATCTCTTTCCTTTCAAAAGTGACCAAACAGTACACATGCTCACTCAACGGTGTCTTCTGCCCCCACAGCTAGTACAGTGAAATGGTCATTGTTCATGCATGTGCATTCTAGTCCACTCTCCTTGGCTGCCAGGTTACATCAATGTCAATCAAACCATTCTTGTTATATTTACAACAGTTGGGCTTTTTCCAGACATACCAAATATATATATTTGATCATTCTGTCTATTTTCCTTAAGGACAAAAATCTAAAACTGAATTTTATGTATTTAAAAAAGTAAATAAAATTTTTGATACTTGACTAATTTTTCTCCAGAAAGAACATACGAATTTACATATAAATACCTTTGCGAGGGTAAATGCTGAAAAACTATGGTCTGGCGCCATACCTAGCCTACCGTCATTTGTTGTAAAGAAAGTTCTCCTGGAACAGAGTCACACTCACTTGTTTAGATACTGTTTCTGCTCCTTTCACAGAGACTATTATATGTATTATGTTTAAGATCATCTAAATTATTTCCTATTTTCTTTTACAGTAAAAATTTGCCAAACCCTGTGGTAGAGCTTTTCCCCCATAGTCATATAAATATCTGACAGAACTGCAGATATAAAGTAAAATAAAATAAATCATCTGTTTTAATTTACTTAACTGAGATTTAATAACATTCTACATGCACATTTTATGTGTTTTCATTCATTCTGACTTCCACGTTTTCCAGTAGGACATTCATATATTTCTTTGTGATTTAAGAAATCTCTCAATATGTTGAAGATGTAAATTTTAAATATAATTTTATTGAGGTATAATTACCATAAAATTTTTCTGTTTTAAGTGTATAATTTAAGATTCTTAGTTAATTTATAGTTACACAACTATCATCACAATCCAGTTTTAGTTCATTTCATCATTTCGAAAATCTCTCCAGTGCCACTGCAGCCAATCCCCATTTATAGTCCCAGCCCTGAGCAACCACTGAGGTCAGTCAATTTTCTGTCACTAAATGCAGCCAGCTATATGTGGTCTTCAGTGTATTGCTGGTGTTTGTCCAGGTACAAGTGGAAAACATTTATATTACTTTCACTATTTTGAATAACTGCTATTATACCCATTTGCATACAAGTCTTTATGCAGAGATGTTCATAGATTTTTGGGGGTAGATACCTAGAATTAAAACTGCTGTGTCATATTGTACATTTTTGTGTAACCTATTAAAAAGCTGCCAGATTATGTCTAGAGTGGTGGCACTATTTTACCTACCCACTAGTAATGTGAAAAAGTTCTAATTTCTCTTTATAACCTTTGTTATTTCCTGTGGGTTTTTTGCTGTTTTTATTTTTATTTTTTATTGTAGGATAGACAAGCTATAAGGTCTGAAGGAATATCTCATTGTGGTTTTAATTTGAAATTTTTTAATAAATAATGATGTTGAGTACCTTTCCATGCTCTTTCTGGCCATTCCCATATCTCCTTTGGAGAAATAGCTACTTAAAGCTTTTGACCATTTTTAATTGGTCTTTTTATCCTTTATACATCTCCTTTATCAGATATTTTATATATAGATTTTTATTCTCTTTTATGTGGCCTTTTGAGATTTCTTGGTAGTTAATTTTGAAGCACAAAGCTTTTTAAGCTTTAGGAAATCTAGTTTACTTTTTTCTTTTTTTTTTAATGTCTAACACGATTAGTGTTAATCAGGATGGCATTGCCAAACTCGGGGTCATGAAAATTTACACTGAAGTTTTCCTAAAACTTGTACAGTTTTATGCCTTGTAGTCAAGACTCTAATCCATGTTGAGTTCATTTTTTTGTGTGATATGATGTATAGTCAGGCATAGCAATGGAAATCTGAGATTATGAGGAGAAAATGTATACTCCATACTCAACATGCTCACCCTTGCTTTTCAATTTTTACGGATCAGGGTTTAATGACTATTTCAAAAAATAAAATCTTCTATCTAAAAAAACGCATACACTTATGAAAAGATATCATCATGTCTTATGTATACAGATATATTTTACAGATAAAAATGAGCGTATTTTTAATTTTAGCAGAGAAGAGGAAAAAAGTGTTTTAGGCTTGTATTATAACTAATTTAAACAGTAAGAACCTTTTCTAAGGAATTTGGATTTTCTGGAGGTCATGAAACTGACCCATTATTTGACAGATTCTAAAGGCCAGGAAATGAATTGTGAGTGTGGCATCCGTGTAGCTAGTTTCAGCTGATCTCCTAGACCCTGTAGCTTTCAGGTAAATTATCTATGTTCATGAGGTTAAGTATTTCTATAAGGCTTTGTTGTAGAAGTAATTTACTTTTTTTTCTATTCAGTAAGTCAATGCATCTAAAGAATGTGTTTGCTGTTCTTAACTGCTTTGCAAGTAAACATCAGGGATGTTAAACTGTTGTAATATATTCTGTGAATGCCTTCTTTGAGATAAGTGGCACAATATTTGTTTATCCACATCAATAAGGCAAAGGTAAGAATTCACTTTGCTGTTTATAGACCTATTACTAAGCTAATACAAAGAAAGCAAGGATGGAGTTAAACACTCTAACAAAATTACCTCTGACTGGAATTTCACCAAAAGCTTAATAATTGAAGATTGGTTGTTAATAATTATCCCACACTTTAATAATTTCTGCTTATTATTTGTGATTTTTTTAGTTCTTCTTCTTCTGTATATATCAAAGTACAGCCATGGCTAGTGTAGCTCAGTGGATTGAGTGTGTGCCTGTGAACCAAAGGGTCGTTGGTTCAATTCCCAGTCAGGACACATGCCTGGGTTGCAGGCCAGGTCACCAGTAGGAGGCATGTGAGAGACAACCACACACTGATGTTTCTTTCCCTCTCTTTCTCTTTCCCTTCTCCTCTCTCTAAAAACAAATAATTAAAATCTCTTAAAAAAAAAGTACACTTTTTGGTAAAATTGCAGGTTACATTTAACAGATGGCTTCTGAAAACATAATAGTGATATATGATTATATATGGAATTGGCAAGAGTGAATTAGGTATAACTTATACCAAAAATAGCTATATTTTTGAAGAGATATTAAATATCAATTTTATTTATTAAATATCAATTTTTGATGAAATTAGGCCTAAGGAATAAGTTTAACTGTGCTCTTTTCTTCACCAAAGCCTCTGAGAACATTCTATTACTGACTAGGGTGCGTGAGAAACATTGCACACATGCTGACGTAATTCAGAAAACAGGATGGCTGCCAGAACACCCTGCTTCCATAAGTGTTTAGAAGTGTGTTACTGAACTCTTTCCTTAGTCTCATCAAATCAAAATTTCAATTAATTGCTTAGATGGAAAGAATTGATACTAAAAGCAATTGACATAAGCATGACACATGACACAAACATTGACCGATCAGGACAGATGGGATTTAATGATCAGAGGTGGCTCCGCGAGATGATGTCAACCAAATAAGAGCCCAGAAACTCATCTTCTAGAAGGCATTTTTACTTAAGTGATGAATCATTTACAATTGTGAGAGAGCTAGAAATCGACTGCATGAGTTAGCAAAATCAGGATTCTGAAAGACAAATCTGGTTAATCCTGTTGTTAAGCAGGATCCATGAGCAAATGTGCTATTTAAGATTAATGATGATAAATGTGAAGTTATTTAGTTACATTCAAAGAAAGAACTATAACATTAAAAGAAATGAAACACAGCTATTAACAGGAAATAGAACTACAAAGAGGAAAATCATTAAGTTCTATATGATTTTCAAAAATGTAATATGCTTGTAAAAAACAACTGTAATTTAATAAGAAGCAGGATTAACAGAAAAACAATGTTCAGATATAAACAGTCATTAGGTCCACAGTACACTACCATTGCCCATTAAATATGAAATGTGTCATTTACATTACCTTGCTATATTTTAAAGAATAATACTTACAGCCCTGGCTGGTGTAGTTCAGTGGATTGAGCATAGGCTGGGAACCAGAGGGTCCTGGTTCGATTCCCAGTCAGGGCACATGCCTGGGTTGCGGGCCAGGTCCCCATGAGGGCCATATGAGAGGGCCATACATTGTTGTTTCTCTCCCTCTCTCCCTCCCTCCCCCTCTCTCTAAAGATAAATTAAAAAAATTAAAAAATCTTTAAAAAAGAATAATACTTACAAATATGTATAAAATATAAGATTGGCCTTAATAGAAAAAAACTTTGAAGCTGTATTATATGAGAAAACACAGAGAAAGGATGAGATGCTTCAATTATATAAGGCAAGACTTAAGAAATATAGAAGTACATTCAAATACTTGATGTATTGTAATGGGAAATTGGAGCTAGAGTCAATCATGTGTTTTAGGTGACAGAAAAAATTTCCATTGATGGTAATTATTTGGAGGCAAATTTCAGTTCAAAACAGAGTTGTCTGTGTTAGTAATCATTGAAATCCAACGAGGGAACGCACTGACTCTCAAAGTGCTGAGCTCCTGTCACGGGAAGTGTTCTAGCTGACCTCGGATGAACACTGGTCACGGACAGCATGAAGTTCACACTCTTCTTCAAAGGAAGATGGAATTAACAGATATTTAAGTTTGTTCCTACCTCTAATATTCTTATTTATGATCACTTGGTCACATTGCAATGTTACATCTCATTTCACTCTGCACATTGAGGCTGAAGCCAAGTGACAATGGTTCATGATGCGGGCTCCCTTGGACACTAGCAGACAGTGCACTTCCTCCATATAAATTGTTTTCACTTTGATTTTTCTATCAGTAATTTATATTATACCCAGAAAATGCATAAATGTATATGTCAACATATTCAGAGAATTACTAATACATGTATTATATAATTTGCAACATTTTGGCTTCAGTTCTTTTTTTTTTCTCAACTAGGTGTTGCATTTTAAAGATTCTATTTTATTCTAGTTTTAAACTACAAAAAAAAAAACAAACAAACCCTTTTTCCCTGAGCCAGTGGTTGAGTTGTTTTCTTTTTTTAATAGTGAAGAACCCAAATTTTTCAAAGAACTGGTGTTAGACAGAAGCCTGTTTCTGCTCTATGTTTCATGTAGTCCAAAGGCCATGTTTAGTGTATCCTTCTGGAAATTTGAATCCCAAGCCCCAGTCCACAGAGACAACACACCTATCCCTTCCCGCTCCCCACACAGTGGCACATCCATGGGTTTAACTTGTTTGGGTTTTACGTGGCTTGACTTTGAATGATTTACTTTTTTGCATGTGGTGATTTAACTTCTTTCTGTTGAGTTTACCTATGCATTTCATTAATATAGTATATTTCATAGTGAGGGAAGAGAATGTCCAAAAAAAAATCTGCCATACTTTTAGTATTCTAGCCAATTTTATCAGAAATTTGAAGAACCCTCATCTTCTGTCTGTTAAAGTTACCTCACTATTATTCTTGTATTTTTGTGGGCGTATGCTCATATTTTCCCTTTTCTTAAAATATTGAAAAGAATATAAGTAAAAAATGAATACAATTTACCACATTATCTCATTTTTGCCAAGTAGTATTTTAAATTTATTGATCAATTTAGACTAGTAAAAGAAGATTCCTAGTAATGAATCTAATACCAACAGGCCAAATACAGCAGTATGATGCCTTAGGTAGTGGCAAACGCTAGCATATCATCTATATGAACTAAATAATTTTTATTTTAAAAATAAATTAAATTATTTGTTTAATTGAGGAAATAACTTCTACCTGAGGAGGTAACAGAGATGGAGGAGAATATCCTCCTTTGTTAACTTCTGTTTCTGTCCCAAACCTTGTGATTTCATATCCAATGATGTCTACATGGCATTAAATTTCAACCATTTTTTATTTCATTTTTGTTAAACAATAATTTTTTAATCACAGTCTGAATCTGTAAATTTTTTTTGTTAAGTTTTGGAGAAATTATTCAAATAAAGTCTATGAAGTGAACCAATTTACTAATTTTAGCAATCAAATCTAGTCTAACTTCTCTGATGAACAAGACCACAGTCACAGTCATATTGGGCAGATGGATTTCCCCATTGCTTAATCAAAGACAGTTACTTATTCACGTTATTATTGAAGATCCATGTCCCCAAAAGATACCCCAGTGTTCTTGCATAAGTAATATTTTCCCTTTTCAAAGGATTTTATGGAAATACTGAATTACGACATTTTTTTTTAAGGAAGGAGTGCCAACATATGAAGATAAGTTATATAGTAGATGAAATGTCGTAATTATCTGAAAAACTGTGAGCCTACAACCACTTTTACAGAAATCCTATCTACTTTGTGATATTCCTATGCCACCAGATAGGTCAGGGATCATACCTCTCTGTGTTTCTAATAAGGCAGAATTAATCTACAAATAACATTACATCATTCTCGACTTTTGTAAAAGGCTGAAAAAAGTGCCAGATATTATTCCATAGTTCCTTAATAAAAAAATAAATTAAAAAAAAAAAAAAAAAGCAAGGAAGGTTCCTCGCTGCCTGTGGTTCAGCCCCACAGGCTCACTGTCTCCAGGGTACAGACTGCACCCAGGTCCGCTGTCCAGGACACGGTGTGGGGATTTTTCCTCTTCCGACATTAGTACACGGCAGGAATTAACAATAAGGCCTAAGTGTCCCATTTTGTCAGAATTTATTTTTAAAAGTTCTGTGGATGAAAAAGGGGCCAAATACTAAACTTGACAAGCTCAGGGGAGCTCATAAACCGGCATTGTAGCCTTGCAAACTCAGAGACAGCAAGTAACCACATAAAGTGGCCATACATTAAAACTTCTTAACTAAAAGTAACTTACAGCAGGTTGTCAGATCCTGGGATGGTTTATAATTTTATATAGAATATATAATATTTCTATGAAAGTTGGATTATAATAAATGGACAAATTCTTTGTTTTAGTTTTATAGGATATGTAGAAAAGAAAAAGAGCCTCTATTCTTAACTTCTGTATGGCTGCTGTTAGATATACTTGTTATTGCCCAAGTCAGCAGGATCCTTTAACGCCCATTGTTTCTAGGATCTCATGCTAAACTGTCCCTAGAAATCTTTCCCCAGACTGAGAGCACTAGTGCCTGGAGTTCGGTTTTTCTAAGCATCAGCATCCCCTCTCCATTCCCAGACCTTGCTTCTCCCTCTCCATCCCACTAAAGAAAAATTTTATCCCTTTGTGAAGCGTTGCAAGCCAGCACCCAGCGCAGATCACAGAGAGCATCTTGTGTGATCTGTAGATCAGCAGCCCCATTTAAGACTAGCAATCTCTCTCTCTCTCTCTCTCTCTCTCTGTCTCTCTCTGTCTCTCTGTCTCTCTCTCTGTCTCTCCTGCTTTTCTCTCATTTCCAGTCCCTACCTCACCCTCAGGGGTCAGAATTCAAATATCTTCAGAAGGGACTTTATTGTGGGAAGCAGCAGAGGATAAGAGCTTCTGGAGTAAAGACTGAAGAATTCAGAAGTGCATACTCCATAAGTGCTCATATTTCTAGAATAAAAATAATGAAATACAACATTCTGCTGACTGAAAATCCCTCCCCCACATTTGATAAAAGACCACCACTAATGTGCACGTTTTCATGCTCATTAAAAGATAAAGAGAAAGTATGATATTTAACTAGTTATTGCTTCTGGTCTTGCACATCTCTCAGGGCAAGGAATCACAAACTTCATGGATATCTTCTTAGAACGTAAGGAGTACAGCCCTGGCTGGTGTAGCTCAGTGAATTGAGTACGGGCTGTGAACCAAAGGGTCACTGGTTTGATTTCCAGTCAGGGCACATGCCTGGGTTGCAGGCTGGGTCCCCAGTGGGGGCCATGTAAAAGGCAAACACACACTGATGTTTCTCCCTCTCTTTCTCTCTCCTTTCTCTTCTGTCTAAAAATAAATAAATAAAGTTAAAAAAAAAGAATGTCGGGAGTACAAAGAACAAAATAAAACTAACATATTCCTAAATTATGCTATCATGTTGAATATAAATTCATATTTTACATGTGAAAACAATTCAATTAAACATAATTTTATCTTTGCAATTCAATGAGTTTTGAAATAAGTATGTACTACTAGCAATTAATGATGAAAGTTTTACTTTGTTTTGAATCCAAGCTCAATTGGACCAAAATAGTTTTATATCCTGCTACATTGTCACTTCTTTTCAGCTTTATAGCTTAGTAGGTAGTTCTTGAATTCTTCTGATAATAGTGTACTCACTACATTACATATTATATTTGATTTAATTTCTGAATAGCAAATTTTTCAAAAGTTTTTTTTTCATTAATAAAAACATATCCTGTGGTAATATCTACCCATTGATTCCAATGCAGATTACTTCTGGAACTAATGGTGAAGTTCAACATTTCTAACACAAAAAAGCGCCTTCAACTATTTGAATAAAAGTGGCATACCCTTTCAAAAGAAGGGATCTATTTTCCAGGTTGAATATCTCCTGTTAGTTTCTTTTCATGAAATGTTTTTATCAGCTATTTTTCCAATTGTTTGTTGTTCCTGCAAAACTGAAATGTGTTATTTACTTAAAATGTGTTACTAGTTTTCTTAAAATGTGAAATCTAATACTGAACACAAAGCTAGTGTTCTATGGCAGTTTCTTTACCACAACCCACTTAAGAAGGACTGGAAACTTTCCTTCCCTACTCATTTTATTTTTCCATTAGAAAATAAAATTTACCATAATAATAAAGATATTGTACAAACAAATTTTAGGAAATTATGCATATAACAACTTTATAAATGATTTATATTTGAATTACAATGCATGTTTATCTTAAAGACCAAAATATGGAAAATAATATGCTAAACAATATCAATCAAATATATATTGCTACATACTATAAAGTATCCAAAAACAAACATAAAAATCCTCAAACTACAATAAATGGATGAAGATTACATTGTACTTAAATATATTTATAAGTAAAAAGCAAAGTGGCAAGACTTGTAAAATGGAACCAACAGAAGACATTATTGAAAATACAGTAATAGCAAAATTTGTATCAAATACTGGTTCGTCTGTGTGAAAATATATAATGTAAACTTTGCAGCAACCCTTTTATTAAAATAATTATTTATAGTTGTCAGTGATCTTAGTAGCATTAACTTCAATTTCTAAATATTTAATTCGAGTCTTCCTTATTAAAACATTATTAATTATACTCCACCCATTGATCCATTATTATGTTAACTCCACACGTATTGTTGAACACCATGTTTTGGTAGTGGTCTGGGTAGCAGAGGTACTTCAATAAACAAGAAGTTGAGTCACTGCCCTCATAGAATTTACATTATGAGAAGCCTGATTTAAGATGAAAACTTTGCACATCATGCACCCCATTCAAAACACGTGACTGATTTTTTCAAACAGAAGGAACTTCTTACGTCTTACCATGGCAGACATTTTGATAACAAAGAATACAGGGACACTATGTTCTTTATTCTGAAGCTTACGTTTATAATTCTAACAAATACATTTAACTTAATTATCTCCAAGCTATTAAATATACTCTCTATTCTTTTAAGGAAGATTTCATTATACTTTCTTAAATCATATCACAGTATGGCAGGCAAAATCATGGGCCACCAAAGATGTGCACAGTTTAACACCTGGAATTTGTGAATATATTACCATACATGGCAAGAGAGACTTTGCAAACAGGATTAAAAGCAAGGACCTTGAGATGGGGAGGTTATCCTGGATTATTCAGATGGTCCCAATTTAATCACATAAGGCTCTAAAAGTAGAGACTCTGCCCTGATTGTGGTCAGAGAGAGTTGTGAGGACAGATGAAGGAAGGAAGTTCAAAGACAGGCAACCTGTGTCCTTTTCAGAAATTGTCCATTTCACATGTGTTACCAAATTTGTGGGCACACGTGTTCGTGAGATCCCTTCTAATACCTACACAGTCGTTTGTGCTGGCCCTCTTTCGTTTCTAGCATTATTTTTGGCTTTTCCCTTTCTTTCTTTGATAGTCTAGTGAGAGGTTTATTGATTCTATTCATCTTCTAAAAGAAATAGCTTTTGCTTTCATTGACTTTTTCTATAAATTTTGTTTTAAATTTGACTTTTGCTGCAATGTTTATTATCTTTTTTTCCACCTACTTTAAATTCTAGTTGTTCTTCTATTTCCAGTTTTCCAAGGAAGAAGCTTAGATTATTGTTTACAGATCTTTCTTTTCTACTGTGTAAATTAGATGCAATGAATTTCCCTGTATTTCCTTTAGCTGCCTCCTACACTTTTTACTAGTTGTTTTTTTTATTTTTATTTAGTTACAATTATTTTTAACTAACTGAGACTTTGTCTTTGATTAATGTATTATTTAGGAGTTTATTGTTATCTCAAGTATTTTAAGATAGTCCAGCTCTTTTTCTGTTAGCGATTTTTAGTTTAATTTTATTGTGAACTGAGAAAGACACTTTGTAGGTTTTCTTTTCTATTATTTACATTAAGGCGGGCTTTATAGCCCAGAAATGTGGGCTCTATTTGCCATTATAATTTGAGTTATATACTCCTAAAATTCATATGTTAAAATCCTAATCCCAGGATTTAAGAACGTTACTTTATTTGGAAATGTGGATGCAATTAGTTGAGATGAGATGATCTGGGAGGAGGGGCTTGATACAATATGACTGGTGTTCTTATAAGAAGGATACATTTTGGAGACAGACATGAACCCTGGGAGGTTGCTATGTGAAGATAAAAGGCAAAGATCCAAGTGATGTTTCCAAAACCAAGAAATGTCCAAGACTGCCAGCAAAGTAGCAGAAGCAGGAAAAAATAAATTGTAACAGATTCTTTCTCACAGACATCAGAAGGAAGAAACTCTGCCAATACCTTGACTGTGAACTTTTAACCTCTAGATGTTTGAGGAAAAAAAAATGTATGTTAAGTTAGCTAGCTATGGTACCGTTTTTTATAGCATCACTAACAAACTAATGCACATGTTAAATGTTCCAAGTAGCATTGAGAAGAAATGTGAATGTTCTATAAATATAAATAGACCCAGTTGGTGATGGTTAGTTTAACTACATCCGGTGTTTAAGACTCCAACTATAAGAGAGGATTTATTTATTTTTCCCTGCAGTTCTATCAGTTTTTCCCTCAAGTGTTTTGACTCTCTGTTGTTAGGCACATACACAATAAGAATTGTTAAATCTTCTTGCAAAATTGACACTTTTTTAATGTAATGCCATCTTTTATCCCTGATTGCTTCACTTGTTCTGAAGTGAGATTTGTATAAAATTAATATAGCTACTCCTACTTGTTTATTAATAGTGTTAGTATGGTATGTTTTTCTCTTTCCCTCTTTATCTGTGTCTTTACAAATAAAGCTGATTTTTTTTTAAGTTATCTTCTTACAGACAACATAGTTTTGGGTCTTGATTTTATTTACTTTAAGAATCTCTGTCTTTTAATTATTGTATTTAGACTATTGATGTTTTTTTTAAATATTTTATTTATTTATTTTTAGAGAGGGGTTAACGGAGGCAGAAAGCGAGAGAGAGAGAAGTATTAATGTGTGGTTGCCTCTGGCATGCCCCCAGCTAGGGACCTGACCCACAACCCAGGCATGTGCCCTGACTGGGAATTGAACCAGCAACTCTTTGGTTCGCAGGCCAGCACTCAATCCACTGAGCCACACCAGCCAGGGCAGACTATTGATGTTTAAAGTGAGTAATGATATAGGTGGATTGATATCTACAAGCTTGTTTTCTATTAATTGCCCTCGTTTTTTGTTTTTTTCTTTTCTTCTTTCTTTCTTGTTTCTACTTGTTTTCTACACTCTCTGGTTTTAATGGAGTGTTTACATAAAATCATCTTCTCTCCTCTCTTAGCATATCAACTATTTTACACACACACACTAAACCTATAATCCATTTTGAGGTAATTTTTTTTTGTAATTTATAAGAATCAATCTAGGCTCACATTTTGCACATAGACATCTACATGCTTTAACACTATTTGTTGAAAACACCACCCTTTCTGCATTGAATCGCCTTTGTGCCTTTGTTAAAAATCACTTGACTATTTTGTGTGAGTCTATTTCAAGGCTCTCTATTCTATTCCATTGATTTATGTGTCTATTCTTTTGCCAATATTGTACTGTCTTTATTACTATAGCTTTATAGTAAGTCTTAAAATTGGATATGTGAGTTCTTTGAACTTTGTTGTTCTCCAGTATTATCTGGCTATTCTTGTTCTTTTTTTTCCATCAAATTTTTAGAATCAGTTTATCAATATCTACAAAACAGCTTTTTAGAATTTTGATTGGGATTGTGTTGAATACATTGTGCAAAATGAAAAATATTAACATTTTGATAATATTGAGACTTCCGACTCATAACACAGAATATCTTTCACATTTATTTTGTTGTTCTACATTTTTATCAGTGCTATAAGTTTTTAACATAAAGATTCAGTATGTATTTTTGTTAATTTATAATGAAGTATTTTACTTCTCCAACTGCTTGTTGACAAAGATGCAAAAGTAATTTAATGGAGAAAGAAAAATCATTTCAAAAAATGGTTCTGCAGCAATTGGATATTTGTTGGCTTAAGAGTGAAACTCAATCTAAACCTCACATCTTATACAAATAATTAACTCAAGTGGATCGCAAAGTTAAATGTAAAGTGTAAAACTACAAAGACACGAAGAAAAACAATACTCAGGATCTACAGATAGGCAAGGAATTCTTAGGCTCAATACCAAAAACATAATCTAGAAAAGAATAGTTAATAAATTGTACTTTATCAACATGAATAACATTTGCTCCACGGAAAACCATCTTCTTTAGCATAAATAAACAAACTATAGACTGGGAGAATATATTTGAAAATTTATATTCAAGAAAGTACTAGCATGTAGACTATATACTCAACAGTAAAAATTGAAAAAATGGAATTAGAAAATGTACATTTAGAATATTGTGATTTATAAGAAATTTATTAGATTATTCAGACGACAAAAATATATTTCTCATATATATTTGGTCTTCTTCAACAGTTCTTTGTTCACAGCTCCCCAAATCCTTGGAATTTCCTTAGTAATAATTGTTGTCCTCAGTTTCTGAAATGACTTCATAACCATAACAATGAAATGGATGTCTTGTTACTCATAACACACCCTTTTGACAAAGTGATTTTTGTAAAGCATGTAAAAATGAGGGCTGGTTGCCAGAGGAACCAACCAAGAATGAAATGGAACTTTCAGTCCCATCCCCTCATTTCCAGAAAGAAGAGAGGGGCTGTGAGTTGAATGAATTACCAATGGCCGATAAATTCATCAATTGTGCCTATGTAATGAAGCCTCTCTAAAAATCCGGAAGGATAGGGTTTGAAGGACTTTCTGATTGGGGAACATGTGGGGACACTAAGAGAATGGCACACTCAGAGCTTCCACTCCACATTCTTTCCAGATACTTTGCCCAGTGCATCTCCCTGTTCTATCAGTTTGTTGCTGAGTTATATCCTTTTATAATAGACCAATAATCTAGTAAGCAAGATGTTTCTTTGAGTTCTGTGAGCCACTTAAACAAACTAATAGAACCCAAGAAGGGAGTCCTTGGAAACTCAGATCTATAGCCAGATAATCAGAAGCACTACCTGGGCTTGCACTTGGCAGATAAAGTGGGGGTTAGGGGCAGTCTTATAATACTAAGCCCTTAACTTGTAGGATCTGATACTATCTCCAGATACATAGTGTCGAAATTGAATTGAATGAAAGGACCTCCTGCTGTTGTCCAAGAGTCCCTCCACCCCCTTGCAGGAATTCGGTGATCAGAACACACACAAAAAAGACATGAATAACCCTGGCTGGTGTAGCTCAGTGGATTGAACGTGGGCTGGGAACCGGAGGGTCCCTGTTCGATTCCCAGTCTCGGGGCACATGCCTGAGTTGCAGGCCAGGTGACCAGTGAGGGCCATGTGAGATGCAACCATACATTGCTGTTTCTCTCCCTCTCTTTCTCCTTCCCTTCCCCTCTCTCTAAAAATAAAATCTTTAGAAAAAAGACATGAATAGACATTCCACTAAAAAAGGATATGTCAATGGCAAATAAATACATGGAAAGATATTCAACAGCACTTGCTATCAGAGAAACACAAATTAAAACTATGATGAGCAGGAATGGTTAAAATGAGATTTTGAAACAATGTTGATCGTGGGGAGTAATTACGAGGATTTAGAGAACGTACATAACTTGTACATTATTCATGGGAAGGTGAATGGTATAACCACTGTGGAAGCAGCCTGTCCGTTTTTCATGTGACTGAACATCCACTGCAGTATGGCCCATCACTGCTTCTGAGATTCTCATTCCAGGGATATAAAACGCACACTTACACAAACCTCTACGTGCATATTTATAGCAGCTTTATTTATTGTGCACAAACGTTGTAAATTACTCAAAAATCCTTCAGTAGGTGATTGTTAAACTGCTGTGCATACACCATGGTATGCAACTCAGCAACACAATGTATGAACTATTGATGCACACGGTACCTGGAGAACGTGCCAGAGAATTGTGGTCAGTGAAGTAAGCTGATACTCAAATGTTATATATTATGTGAGTCCATTTTTATAACATTCTTGAAATGACAAAATTATTGAACCCTCCAATTAAGTAATCTTGGAATAAATAGATATGTAAGTATTGAGATTCTCCTTTAATTAAGAAAGAAAGGGAATATAAACATACACACACACATTCACACACACAGACAGTCTCATAACCATCCGTAAATACACATTTACCTAGCTACCTCAAGGGTTCATCACCCAGAAATTATCCAATAAATAATTAGCACTTTCTGTATTTTTCATTTTTTTTGCTTGAATTGAATATGTAATGTACTTATCAACATTAACAGTAGTTGTCTTTGTGTGATAAAATTATGCAGAGCTTATTTTCTTTTTTTAAAACTATTTTCTGAAACTTCCACTATGAGCTTTTATGACTTCCAAATGTATTTTAAATTATTTTTGAAGTGCTGTTTTCCCTTTTATGAATAATATGCTATAGACTCAATGGTGTCCTCTCAACATTCACGCGTTGTAGCCCTCACCCTCAACATGATGGTGTTCAGAGCCGGGGCCTTTGGAGACAATTAAATTTAGATAAATTCACGAAGGTAAAGACACGAGAGAGCCTGTATTTTCTATCTCTTTCTCCCCCATAGAGAGAAGACCAACAGAGACAGGCTAATAAGAGGGTTCTCACCGGAAAACAACAATGCTGGCACCTTGTTCTTTGATCTTAGCCTCCAGAGCTATGAGAAAATACAGTTCTATTACTGTGACCAAGTCTGTGGCATTTTGTTATGGCAAATGAGCTAAAGCATGCAGTTTATGGTGTAGTTACCCTTAGACTAAGAATGTTTCATTGTTTAAGGTTTCATAAGACAGCTGAGAAATTGATGATATCTTTTAGAACTACTTTAATCTTTCAAAGAATATAAGTGCTAATATTAGAAGCCATAGTAAGATATATTTTAAGAACATAACTTTTTCTTTTAATTGTTGTTCAAGTACAGTTGTCTCCATTTTCCCCTGACCACTCCCCCCACCCCAGGCATCCCTACTTCCCACCCTTGATCCCACCCCTCTTTGGTTTTGTCCATGTGTCCTTTATAGATGTTCCTAAAAACCCTTCCCCCTTTCCTCCCCTTTATCCTCTCCCACCTCCCCTCTGGTTACTGTCAGTTTGAAGAACAAAACTTTTTAAGAGAGTTCTATTGACAGTCATTCTGTCATTTATTTTTTGCATTAACTTGCATTATTTTTTCTTTATTTCCCCTATTTTTAAAATTAGAGCACTTCCAGATGATTAAGAATTATCTCACAGATAAAAGAAAAATGCTCCAATTATCTTTTGGGAATGAGTTTTCATACTACATGGCACAGCAATTCTTCTCAAGAGGAGACATACCTATTTCAAGACTTCTTTTTAAATTACAATTTAAGCAGCTCTTATTTGTGTCAAATTGTTTAGTCTGCCTGAATTGCCCCAAGAAAAAATGTGCTAAAGAAGCTTTATAAAAGGAAAACTTCTTGTTATTCAACTCACATGCTCCTCGGAGAATTTTTTTTAAACACATCTATTTTAAGAACCTGTGGGAAAATTTACATTTCATCTACAGTTGTTGTAAACAACAAATATATAAAAAAAGATTCAAATAAAGTTGCTGAAGCAGGAGTGTGCTGAATTACTCCAGTAATTCTTTAGTGTCTATTTATATGTGTTTCTAATATTTTCCTCTGAAACATTTACAGAGAAAGAAATAAAATGTTAGAAGCAAGGACCTAGTAGTCCCCTCATATAACATGTTCTGAC
>PVJI01015283.1:11348-41668 GCA_004026765.1 Micronycteris hirsuta | reverse complement strand
TCCAATAAAGGTTAAATGTGGAAAACTCCATAAAAGGAGGTGGGGACTATATGCCAAGAAATTGGACAACCCGGGTAAAATGGACAAATTTCTAGAAACATACGATCTTTCAAAACTTAATCAAGAACAAGCAGAAAGCCTGAAGAGACCAATAATGACTAGTCAGATTGAAGCAGTAATCAAAAAACTCCTGGCACACGAAAACCCTGGACCCAATGGCTTCACAGACAAATTTAACCAAACATTCAAAGAACAACTAACTTCTATCTTTCTCAAACTATTCCAAAAACTCAAGAAGTGGGAAGACTCCCAAACACTTTTTATGAGGCCAGTATTATCCTAACTCCAAAACCAGGTAAAGACACAACCAAAAAAGAAAACTACAGGCCAATGTCTCTTATGAACATAGATGCTAACATCCTCAGCAAAAGATTGGCAATCCAGATCCAGCAATACATTAAAAAGATCATACACCATGATCAAATGGGATTCATCCCAGGGATGCAAGGATGGTACATTATTCACAAATCAATAAATTTAATACACCACATAAAAAAATTAAAGACAAAAATCACATTAGCATATCAATAGACACGGAAAAAGCATTTGATAGCGTACAGCACCCATTTATGATGCAAACACTCAGCAAAGTGGCAGTAGAGGGAGCATACCTCTACATGATAAAGCCATATATGAGAAACCTACAGCCAACATCACACTCAATGGGCAAAAAACAAAGCTTTCCCCATAAGATCAGGAACAAGACAAGGGTATCCACTTTCACCACTCTTATTCAACATAGTACTGGAAGTCCTAGCCATAATGATCAGACAAGAAAAAGAAATAAAATGCATCCAAATTGGAAAGGAGGAAGCAAAACTATCATTGTTTGCAGATGACATGATAGTATACATAGAAAATCCTATAGTCTCCACCAAAAAAATACTATTCGAACTAATAAGTGCATTTGGAAAAATAGCAGGATACAAAGTCAACAGTCAGAAATCAAGGGCATTTCTGTACACCAACAATAAAATACCAGAAACAGAAACTAGGGGGAAAAATCCCATTTAATACAGCAACAAGAAAAATAAAGTACCTAGGAATAAACTTAACCAGGGAGGTAAAAGACCTGTACTCAGAAAACTACAGAACACTGAAGGAAGAAATTAAGGAAGATACAACTAGATAGAAGTATATACCATGTTCATGGATTGAAAGAATTAACATCATTAAAATGTCCATACTACCCATAGCAATCTATAGATTCAATGCAATTCCTATTAAAATACCAATGGCATACTTCACAGATCTAGACCAAGTATTTCAAAAAATTATATGGAACAAAAAAAGACCCTGAATAGACTCAGCAATCTTGAGAAAGAACAAAGTAGGAGAGATCACAATACCTGATATCAAACTGTGCTACAAAGCCACTGTAATCAAAACAATCTGGTACTGGCATAAGAACAGACACATAGACCAATGGAGCAGAATAGAGAGTTCAGAAATAAACCCATGTCTCTGTGGTCAATTAATATTTGACAAAGGGGTCAGGAGTATACAATGGAGTAAAAATAGCCTCTTCAATAAATGGTGTTGGGAAAACTGGACTAGTATATGCAAAAATGAAACTAGACCACCAACTTACATCATAAACAAAAATAAATTCAAGGTGGATAAAAGACTTAAATATAAGTCGTGACACCATAAATACCCTAGAGGAAAAAATAGGCAGGAAAATCTCAGATATTTCACACATCAATATTTTTGCTGATAAATCTCCTAGGGCAAGGGACATAAAAGAAAGAATAAACAAATGGGATCTCATCAAAATAAAAAGCTTTTGCACAGCTAAAGAAAACAGTATTAAAATGAAAAGAGAACCAACCATATGGGGAAACATATTTGCCAATGATACCTGAGACAAGGGTTTGATCTCCAAAATATATACAGAACTCACACAACTCCACTCTAAGAAGACAAGCAACCCAATTAAAAAATGGACAAAGGAACCAAACAGACACTTCTCCAAGGAGGACATACAAAGGGTCCAAAGACATATAAAAAGATGCTCAGCATCACTAGCTATCAGAGAGATGCAAATTAAAACCACAATGAGATGCCACCTCACACCACTGAGAATGGCCGTCGTAAACAAATCAACAAACAGCAAGTGTTGGAGAGGTTGTGGAGAAAAGGGAACCCTAGTGCACTGTTGGTGGTAATGCAGATGGGTGAAACCACTATGGAAAACAGTATGGAATTTCCTCAGAAAACTAAAAATGGAACTGCCTTTTGACCTAGCAATTCCACTGCTAGGATTATATCCTAAGAATCCTGAAACATCAATCTAAAAGAACCTATGCACCCCAATGTTCATAGCAGTGCTATTTACAATAGCCAAGTGCTGGAAGCAATCTAAGTGCCCATCAGTAAATGAATGGATCCAAAAACTATGGTACATTTACACAATGGAATTCTACGCAGCAGAAAGAAAGAAGGAACTCCTACCCTTTGAAACAGCATGGATGGAACTGGAGAGCATTATGCTAAGCGAAATAAGCCAGGTGGTGAGGGACAAATACCATATGATCTCACCTTTAACTGGAACCTAATCAACAAAACGAACAAGCAAGCAAGATATAACCAAAGACACTGAAATTGAGAACAGGCTGACAGTGACCAGAGGGGAGAGGGGAGGGGATTATAAGGGAAAAAAGTGAAAGGTCTGCAGGAACAATTATAAAGGACACATGGACAATAACAAGGGGCAGGGGTGGAAACAGGGGAGGGAGGAGGGGAGAGCTGGGGGGAAAGGCAGAAAACTGTACTTGAACAACAATAAAAATGTTTATAAAAAATAAATAAATATTTTTTAAGAAAAAAGACTGTGGTACATTTACACAATGGAATACTATGCAGCAGAAAGAAAGAACTTCTACTATTCATGACAGCATGGATGGAACTGGAGAGCATTATGCTAAGTGAAATAAAGCAGGCAGTGAAAGACAAATCCCATATGATCTCACCTATAAGTGGAACCTAATCAACAAAACAAACAAGCAAGCAAAATATAACCAGAGACATCTTACTAAACCTTTTTTCCATGTCAGTTCTCTAATTTAAACATTTTGTGTGCTTTTTATTGTTCCATTACAGTTGTCTTTAATTAAAATTTTTTAAGTGTTCTATGTTATTTTTAAAAGAAGTAATTAAAAAAACATTTTAAAATTCTGAAGTGGCTAGCATAAAACAAAGAAAGTAAAACATAAACCCTCTAAAAGCACGGTTTGATTAAAGCTAATAGAGTGTCAAGTGCTAAGGCAATCCAAGATAAAATTTCACCTGTGTCATTGAGTTTTCATGAAAAATGATATCTTGGTGACACATATTTAGTGTACAAAAAGACTTTCAATATAATACATAGCAGGTTTCTACGTATTGTTTCCAAATGATTTGACTCAGTATTATTTGTGAATCCTTCTAACATCCCTGATGAATGAAGAAACACTCAGCAGTGCAATCACAATATGCCTCTGGCACCAGACTTATCAATTTGTTTACCAGGCTATTTTCAATTGACATTCTTTTAAGGTTATATGACTCTACTCTCATACAGCTTCTGATACTGGAATGAATTGCAAGTCTTACCTGGTATATTCACACAGGTACCCAGGATGATCCAAAATCCAAGAGAAGAAAATAAATTTCGGGTTTCTTATGAGCTTAGACAGTGTTAAGATGCTACATTTCTAGTCACAGATCACATCCTCTTGAATTCCAAAATAGAGGGACAGGCTTACGCAGAATAAACCATTGAAACACATGTGGTCATTTGTGTCTTAATGACCAAAATCTTGCCATTCAAACTTTCATATGTTTCTGTTATACATGATAATCAGCGCCACCATGAATTGAGCATTTCTTCTGTATCAAGCATTGTCTTCAGTGTTTTTTAAAATTAATTCATTTATTTTTTAATTGTTCAAGTACAGTTTTCTGCCTTTTCCTCCCACCCCAGCCCAACCCCCAAGCCCTCCCCATAAACTTTTGAATTCAAGAAAAACACAGCCCTCTAGTCAAGGCCCAGACACCATGCAAATAACAGATATGAAATGAAGGACCCAATTAAGGGGGGCTAGCAATTGCAAGGCTATAACTTGGGGTATTGTTTGAGGAGGGGGAACTATGAAAGGCAGTTCCAGATGAGACAGGAGCTAACAGAGCTGAATAGCTGGTTTGTGTTCCCTGCACATACAGACTGACAGTCCATCAGACACTCTAGGGGGCCGTGTTTCACAGGCATCCCTCAAGAGAGGTTAAAAATAAAAAATCGCTAGTTCTGGCCAAGGTCACACACCCAAGAGGGTTGTTAGTCTCTGGAAAACAAGACCACAAAGGGCTGAAGAGATGAGCTTGCTGTGTCCATAAAAATGACACTGCCAAGCTGAGCACTGCTAAGATCCACCAATATCGTAATAGTTTAAACCCCCTTTTCCTACCTTCAAGACCCATGGAACAATAACAGGTCAAAAATGCATAACCTGTTCCTCCACAGATCACATGGAGTTACCATATGACCCAGCAATTCCACTTATAGGCATATACCAAAAAGAAACAAAAATACATGTTAACACAAAAACACGTGCACAGATGGTTATAGTAGCATAAGGGTCAAAAGGTAGAACAACACAATAAAAGAATGGATAAACAACATATGGCACACCACACAATGAAATATTATTCAGCTATAAAAAGTAATGATATACTGATACATGCTACAACATGATGAAACTTAAAAAATTATAAGTGAAAGAATCTAGACATAAAATGTCAAATATTATGTGATTCAATTTACATGAAATGTCCCAAATAATCAAATCCATAGAAACAGAAAGTATATTAGTGGTTGCCAGGGCAGGACAGGGAATGGGGAGTGGCTGCTAATGGGTACAGAGTTTCTCTGTGGGGTGATGAAAATGTTCTAAAATTGACTGTACCAATGACTATACAACTCTGTGAGAATATACTAAAAACCACTGAACTTTATGATTTAAATTAGTGAGTTGCATTTTAACAAAGCTGTTATTTCCAAATGTTTTAAAATGTAAGCTCTTTACTCAATAAATATTTAGCATCCAGTAAAAATTGAAAATGTTTAAATAACTAAATTAAAGACAAAGAAAAAGAAAGCCAGAGAGAACGTGGCAGGGAAAATTACTGGCCTTTGGGTATTCAAGGATGTCTACATCTCCACCCTCTTCTGCCCTGCATGTCTTTCATGAGCTCCCCAGCTTTTAGCCAAAGAGGGGTGGGAGGAGAAGGTAGAAAGTGCTGCAGGCCAGGCTGCAGTGGTATGCATGGAGGGGAAAGGGCTGGAGCCAAAGGGACCCCAAACAGTACTGGTGAGAAGTTCTGTGATGCCACCTGAAGAATATTCTCACCACCAATACCCCAGATATTCTTACCTCAGGTACAGAATGCCATTTTACAATTCTTAGCGCTAACAGTAACTCAGCAATAAGCTGACCCCAGGAATCAGAGTCAACAAGTTACCTAGAATCACAGCTCAAAGAAGATGGTAGAGTCTCTCTGCACCATTTCTTTCTTTTAATAGAGAGAGAGGGAGGGAGGGAGGGAAAGAGAGAGAGAAAGAGAGAGAAAGAAAGAGAGTCATCAATGTGAAAGAGAAACATTGATTGGTTGCATCACCCATGTGCCCCAACCTGTATCTAAACTGTAACCTAGGTATGTGCCCTGATTGGGGATTGAATCCACAACCTTTTGTTGCATGGGATTACACTCCAACCAACTGAAACACCCAGCCAGGGCTCTCTGCACCATTTCTTTCCTGATGCATGGATCCTGGATTTATCTGATTGCCCCAATGTGGGAACAGCCACAGTGCCCTAATGGTGCTGCTTTCTCCCCTATCAAGCATTTGCTTGTTTTCCTCATCTTAAATCATGAGATTGGCAGGACACATACATAATAGGTGATAAAAGACTGTGCATGTGTGTCTCAGAAAACAGAATGATATTATAAGGCTGGCCTAAAAACCAATAAAATTCCCCTTCTCCAATTTCCCTGAAGGTCTTACTGGATTTGATTCCCAGCGAGGCTCCTAAACTGACTTGGAACTTCCCACAGAAACGCTTGATGTTACTGGGGACCAAATCAAAGGGAATTAAACATTAAAGCACTTGGATAACATTGCAGGTCTGTGATGATTTCAGCTATAAGATGTGCGTGTGTATGTACATACACACTCACACAGGGGCAGAGGCACATGAATATTTTCTTTAATAGACTTCAATATCCTTTATTAGGAACTTTCACCCATAATAAGGAGGTTGTGCTGCTAGGTTAACACTGGGAGCTTCTTGCCATCCATTTATTCAGAATCCTATGAAAATCTCCATATGATTCCCACAAGTGTTTGCATATTGGTTGCTAATGGTAACTATTTCCCTGTATCTACATTGGTCATCTCTACATCCCCAATGCATGGTATAGTATCTGAGGCACAGTAGGTGTTAAATAAATATTTGATAAATTCAATTGAAACTGGAATTCAATAGTAGACAAGGGAACAGGCAGAAGCTTTGGTTGTGGTGAACTGGATCTAATTTTCTTTTGTTTCACATACTTGGCTATGTGTATTTATACATGTACACACACACACATGAAATCAAGGGCAGAAGGGAGATTAAAAGGCTTGAATCCAAGAATTTCTAAAAGGATATTAACTCATTCTCCAACTCAACATTATTAAACTGGGGTTCACCTACCACTGAGGTCCCCAAAGACTTCCTGGCAGTATGTGGACATATGGATAGGTTTAAGAGCTTCCATTTCCATACCTTCAGCTTCCATATGCTGCCTCCCTAAAGCTAATCTGCTAGATATGTGGTCTCCTGCTTTCCCTCATTCCTCTTTCACAACCCCCCTCCCCCTTTACTAAATAAAGGTATATTTTGCCCACCTATCCTCAATTTTACAAAAGTGCAGATACAATGGCTCAAACCTTCAGGTGTGGGAATCATGGCTGCAGCTAATGAACACAAACAGTCCAGTTGGGGTGGTAGGGTGGGTAACCAACCCTGAAAACAGTCAGAAAAGCACTCAGGATTCCCGATTCAAGAATAAATGGCCTCATAAACACAATCACAATAACAACTGGAATAAGTTGGCACATGTCATTGGGCAGAGACGGCTCATCCCAGGGACATGTATTTCTGCAGGTGCTGAAATATAGGCCTACATGTCTTGACAAGATTCTAAGCAAAATCACAAGGTTGCCAAATCTGTGGTCAGTCCTAACTCTTTATCAGCACCTCTTTTCCTTTCAGGTACCCCATAAAGGTGGATTTCATCCTTTCTACATTCCATTGTCTACCCTCAATCCCCAATACAAACCTACACCACTCTTCTTTTAAGGAATTTTGAAGATAAAGCCTTATTTAAACATGTATTTTAAAATCATCTGGACTGGCAAAAACCTATGCAGGTGTATTTCCACTTCAGAGAGATGAAAAATACCCAGAGTGCTGTCAGCAGGCCAAGTATGCCAAGTAATCTGGTGTTATAAATGGCAGACTAGTCTCAAAACTGAAACTTCTTTAAGATAGGAAGTAGCCTCTTTTCTGATCAAGAGATGATAAGTCAATAATTATAGACCCTCAGTTCACCACCATGATAGGCCCCACCTTGTAAATTAGCAGGCACATTCATGCAGCCTTCCTTGGAGGGTAACCATGAAAGGTACTGACTGCTGCCTTGAGTGCTTTGATACCTTCAGATAAAATGAACTAATGAGTGATGATTCTCACCCAGAGAAGCCCCATTCATTCATGCTGGATGTAAAAGTCTAGATAGAAGTGAAACTTTTGGGAGCCCAACATCCAGAGAGAAAATGAGAATGTTTTCAAGGGTCCTAAGCTTTTAAAACGCATGGTGTTTCCTAATAGCTAAGCACTCGTGAAAACACAGAATGTCAGAGCTAAAAGGAAACTTAGCAATCATCTAATGATCCATATTATTTTTATTATAGTGAAGAAGAAGTTGAGGACTACAGAGATCAAATGACCTGTTATATAGTTTATTAGCAAAAGAAACAGAATCATCACCATGGCAAATTTCTGTCACACAGCCCACCCTGCAATGCTTTCTATCGGGCTCAGTAGAGTAGATGAGAGAACAAGGAGCAATCTCCCTATATACAACAGGTACACACAATGAAACCACAGCAAAGGGAGTCTTTTCCCTTTAAACTAAACAGCCCCATAAGTGAGGCTAAGAGATGTAAATGGTGAGAATAACTTCCTGTATGTGCTAGTAGATGTTTAACAACCAGCTCGGGTGGTGAGGAACTCTGATTTGCAGCATTTGTCAATTTTTGTGATGTAAATACTCTCATCATGACAGATTTTAAGCTACCAATGATGACACTAAAAGAAAGTTGAGGAGAGCTGTCACAAGCTGACTCTAACACACTGCTAGAGTTTCTGAGAAATCCAAATCACTTGAATTGGAGGGTGGAATGATCTTTGTCTCACAAGCAAAAAACATTCAGTTTGTGAGAAAAAATTCTAGCAGCACTCTCCCTTAGCCATTGAACCTTAAAGTCTCCAGTTCCAATGTCCATGGATTCCAGAGAGAATCAAAGTTTTGAGAAGTCATTTGGTTCATCCTGCCTGCATCTCTGACAACTCCAGGCAGGAGTGCTGAGAGGTGGAATCAACATTTTCTATTTTAATGCTCAGGGCAACCAAGCATTCCTTTCCTAGCAGCAACTGGATCCAGTTTCCAAGGTGATGCATGAGCTCAGACGTTCATCTTTGCCAATGTCAATGGAGGTGCTTGAATTCAGTTTCAGGCAGCCCTCCACAGGTTTTATAAACAAGAGGGAAACACAAAAAGCCAAAATCGTCCTCAATTTTCTTTTGCTACAAGAGCTTCAAGGCTAGGGGCAACAACTCATCAGGGAAAGTTCTTATCCTCTTCTTTCTTTCTGCCAAACATTGGTTGGCTAATAAAGAAAAAAAAAAGGTGGCTGATGACATCCAAGGGTCTGCGGCAATTACTCTACAATCGTTCTGACAGCTAACACATGGAAATAGGTCTTAGGGAGCATGTTTAAGGAACAGCTGGAATATGTAACGGACATTTTTCTGTGAGTTTGACAGGTTGAGCTCCATCATGGTTGAGGTACACTCACCGGACACCGGTCAGAATGAACTCTGTCATTCCTCAGAAAGTTACCAAGAGGCCTTTGAAGAGAAGGGAATTCAGGGCCTTGGTTTCAGAAATAGAGGAGAATAAATACCAGACAGATCATATGCAGACCTGATATAAAAACAAACACCTATAAATGACACCTCTCAGCTTTCTGCTCAGCTTCTTGACCCTATGATCTTCCCCACCAAAATGACATAAGCACACTTTCCAGAGGGTCACTTGGGGAGAGATACCACCGTATTTTACCTATGGGTCTTTAGTCTCATCCCCTCCCTACACACACACACACACACATAGACACACACTTGATAAAGTCGACAGGATATACAAGATACTTTGTCTTATGCAAAGATACACTTTAAGCATCATTTAAATTACAAACTGCCATGGATCCTTAAAATAACCTGATTTACCAAAATCTGGTTTGCCCTCAGTGTTTTAGGTGCATACCCATTCTCTAAAACAAGGTGGTTTTCAAAATCAATGACTAGAGAAACTTCTCAAAAGAATTCAATAGAATTTTTAAGATTAAAAGATTCAAATCAACAAATGATTGAACACTATTAATTTTCTTCTTTCAGGCTCAAGATAGTTATTACAAATAATAACATGCCTGCTCTGGCTGGTGTGGCTCAGTGGATTGCATGCTGGCCTGTGAAGCAAAGGGTTGCCAGTTCGATTCCCAGTCAGGGCACATGCCTGGGTGGCAGGCCAGGTCCCCAGTGAGGACGTGCGAGAGGCAACCACACATTGATGTGTCTCTCCCTCTCTTTCTCCTTCCCTTCCCCTCTCTCTAAAAATAAATAAATAAAATAGTTTTAAAAATTAAAATAATAATAATAACATGCCTAGAAAAGATCCTGAAAGGGTTGCAAAATCTAAAGAAGCTACCATTGCAAGAGTGGTAGACCTCCTTCTCAACAAAGCCTTGTATCTAGCCCCTTCACTGAGAGCTCCATCCTAATACACAAACCTTAGGGCAGTAAAGGAAGAATTGATAAGGTGAAACTGCTGTGCCCGATCAATTTATTTTCCCAGTATGGGGACCTGCATGGACTTCCTCTTCTAAATCTGGACTGGAGAGGGAAAATTCACCTCAGGAAAGACACAACTGGAAGGCATCACACCTTCGAGGAGAAAGCTACTGCTAAGACAGTGGAAGTTCTATTCCTGTTGTAAAAGTGAGAACACACAGCATTTCCCTCTCAGCTTCTCTCTCCCTTGCAGTCTTCTCACCTGTCATAACTTCAAAAATCACCTCCATTTCTAGAAATCCTTGCAATTCAAGGCTATCTGGCTTGACCTCTTCTAACCTCACTTCCTCCCTCCTCCACCCCAAAGTAAATTAAGCCCTCCTTGGACAACCACCAGAACTTAATAATTAAAACATTCCAAGCTAAAATCTTCAGAAGTCATGCCAACTGATAAGCCAAATTAGTACTAAGGAATAAAACGAAGCGGCATTATCTTTGTTCTATACTGATCTACACATTGTCCTGCCCACCAAGAAAGCACTTTGCTCCAAAAAACACACTTAAAAGTCAAGAGAAATACAAATGCTAAAAAGACAATGAGGAAAATAAGGTCACTTCCAGTAGGCTCTTGCTGCCTTTCCTTAATTCTACTTAGCACTTCCACAAGCCTTTTCAACTTCAAAGAACTTGAGGAACATTAGCTAATTAATCCTCACAACAGCCAGGTGAGGAAGGATTATCTCCATTTCACAGATGGAGAAATGGAATATTTTGACATGAGTAAAACCTAGTGACAGAATTGCCAGAAATTGGGCTGGGTTCCTTCCCGGTGTCTTTGATGCCCACCCAAGCCTGGCAAGGTATCTCATCCACAACCTGAATATTCCAAAGGCTCCTAACCAGGAAGCAGCCCAGCAGACAGAGGGCCAGAGGCAAGATAGACAAGGCTCTCATGCTAACTCTTGCAAGTCTATAATTAACTCATGATTTCACTGGACTGTCTGGTTAGGGGAGGTCCTTTTTGAAGGTTAGATGAAGGAGGAGGAGAAGCCTTCTCAAATAGTCTTTTGGAGCAATGATTCTGATATTGCTCTGTCTAATATATCTCTACTCTGGTTGACATTTTAAACCAATGCTGAAGACAGCACATGCGATAATGACAACCATCTTAAGCTCTTCCTGGAACAAAGTAGGTTCTAAACAAATAAATGAAAAGCCATCGGCACGGTGGCTCTACTATTCAAGTTTTCTCATATTTTAGGACAAGGCTTTCTCTGATCAAACTCCAGTTGCAAATGCCAGTTGGAACCCTGGTTAAGTCCTCATGATGAAATACAGTATAGGAACTTTATGCCTATCCCAAGGCTATTACTCAAGGCATATTTCCAAGCTGTGGTAGTCTTAGAAGTTCTTGAAGTTTCAAAAGCTCTAAAATTCACTTAGAGTTTCAGACTGCTGATAGATTCTTAAGAATTGCCACTTTTAAGTTTGAATATTTGCCCTGTTAATGGCTAATATAAAAGCTTACTAATTTCTAACTTGGTGCTTTCTTTCATATTGCTCCACCCTCTAGAAGTGAAATCTGTGTGATTTGCACATCCAGGTACATAACGAAAGAGGAACTTGGAGACCACTTTCACCTTTCCTCCAAAAGTTCTTCCTAATAGAAACACACAATGGGTATTCAAAAAGATGTATGAACTAAAATGTAGGAAGCAGTAGCAGTATGTTTAAGAAGGTAGCTTTCAACGAGGGAGATTCTGGTAATGTCTGTGGACATTTTTGGTTATCATGGCTAGGGGGGTGGGAGTGCTACTGGCATCTAATGGGTAGAGGCCAGGAGTGCTGGTAAACATCCAATGCACAGGACAACCCCCACAACGAAGAATTATCCAGCCCCAAAAGTCAATACTACCTATGGTGAGAAAGTGGATTAGAAGAGAACTATATAGATGAAGCACATGCTGAGCACATAGTGAGGGGGTTTTCAATAAAAGCTGACAGATTGATGGACTGAATCATTAACGGCCTCTATCACTGGGACCAACCCCTGTTGTCAAAACAAAACAAAAAAGTCAGACAAACTCAACTAAGAGCAATTCAGGTAGTAATTTCAGTTTCTTAGAACTTAGGCAGAAACCTCGATAATTTTGTCTGTGGGTAAAAACATGAAGTTTATTTATTTTAAGTGAATTGTAAGATATTTAATGGCAGGGATCATGTCTTATACACTTCTTTTCTCCCCAGTGATGCTGGGTACGTAGTAGGTATAAAAATTTTTTGAAAATTAATCGATGATTATGCACCTCAATTACATCGTAGGGGAGGGGCAAATGACCAAATATAAATTGAAGCAATAGAATATTTTAGCTCAATCCTATTATGGTTTTAAGAGAACATACCTAAGGAAGTGGTCAAAAATCAATCATTATATAAAAATACAGCACAGCAATCCAAACAAACAAACAAACAGAACAGCTCTTCAATATACAACAATATAGATGAATACCATAGGCATAGTATTCATCGAAAGAAGCCCTAACACAAAAGATATATACTGTATGATTCTGTTTGTATGAAGTTCAAAAATAAGCAAAATGAATCTATGATAGAGGTAAGAATAGTAGTTAATGTGGGACGTAGGGTATTACTATTGACTGAAAAGGAGCACAAGGGAACTTTCTGAAACACTGGAAATGTTCCATATTCGGATTTGGTTGGTGATCAGATGTGTGTGTATACACACAAAAATTTATCACATTTGTTCACATTCCTCTATGTCATTTATAGCTTATTTTTAAGAAGGAAAACATTAATTAAAAATACAAGGTACTAAAAAGAAAAAATCAGCCTTAGTATAAAATTTAAAAACAAATGTTTTAAATTGGTAGGCTTATGTTAACAAGGTTCTTCCCAATAGTAAATATTCATAGCTTCCATCCAAATTTCAGCTTCAAGAGTTATCTTCTCTCTTAATTAAAATGCAAATATAGACTTGATGGCTAGAAAACAAGGCAAGAAAATAATGACTCTCTCAGTCAAAAAGAACACAGTAGTTTCTCATTCAAACAATGAAATTAAATACAAGTTTGACAGACCAGGTCTGTCTAGAAGTCCCAGGCCAGCACCACACACAGACACACACACATAGAGCTGCCCTTGATGTGGCTTCCTGGGGCAGCTCATAACAACAATCATACTACTTAAAAAATCTAAACAACTGCATTTCATAGTTAAGAAAGCACCCTGTCCTCTCTCTCCCAAGAAACAGAAATCATTAGTTTCCTGCTACTGAAGGAAAAAAGATGGCAAGTCTTCTTAAAACCATTAAGTTCTCAGCTATGTCCCCCTACTGAATTCCCACATTCCAATAGCCTCTTAATTCCATGTAACACTTGCCTCTGTGTTTCTTATTTCCATTTTAAAAGCACACCTTTATAGATCATTATAAAAATGCAATGCATTTAAATAAGGAGTCAGAAGAGTACAGCAATAAAATATTCAATTGCTAAAGCAGAACCTAGCATTGTCTTTCCATTGTCTTAGCCATACCTTTCTGCTGGTTGATGGCAGAACCCTGGGCCAGGTGGGTCATGGTCATAACCAATCATTTCTCACCTTCTACACAATCTAACCAACTATTCTTTTTTTAAAGGTTTAACGTTTTCTCATTCTAGGGAGAGGGGAAGGGAGAAAGAGAGAGAAATATCCATGGAAGAGAGAAACATCGATTGGTTGCCTCCCGTATGCTCCCTGACTAAGGACTGAACCCGCACCTAGGCATGTGCCCTGACTGGGAATGAAACTGGCAACCTTTCCATTATGGGAGGATGATCCAACCAACTGAGCCACACCAGCCAGGGCTAACCAATTATTCTTTAAACACTAAATCTAGAGATATTATTCCTCCCTCTCATGCATTGCACACATGGACACATACATGGCTTTCAAAGCATCAAACCAAGTTTAAGCAACCTTAAATAAGCTTAAGCAGCCCAGAGCAAATACCACCTATGTTTCCTACTGACATTAAAGAGAATAGTTACTTTCTTTTCATGCTTTTCATGTTTTCTACCTGTGTATTTTATCTATATTTTTGTTTTCATTTCAAGCCAGAACTGATAGTCACCCAAAAGTTTTTTTAAGTGTTATTATTTTGAGAAACAAACTAGATTGTAGAAGTTTATGCCTAAATCCAGAAAATCTACTTGAAGAAGAAAAGTTTCAATAGAGAATTTTCATGTAAACCAAAGATAATAGTTCAGAATTCCATTTTTAAATGTTCCTTGTGCTGATGGTGAGCCATTGAACATTTTAAACAAAAGATCTGCCCATAAGAAGGACCATGCCCTTTAGATTTCTAGGCTCCACACTAGAAAGGGAAAATTATGTTTACAAAAGTCTATAGCAAAGCTTGCTGCTTTTAAGATCCATTGATCAAAGGAAAGGATCTATACTGAGCCATAAAGATGCTAAGATAAAACTGCAACAAAAATATTTACAGCAGAATAACCTCATTTATTTGAGGTCCTATCCACAAATACACACACACACACACACACACTCACACACAGAAAAAGAGGTGTCTGCTCTGAGAGCCTTAGCCATGAAACTTATGTTTACCAGTCACCACTAGTCTAAACATCAATATTCTCCTCTATTTGCCCTTTGCTGTTTGAGTTGTTCTTTCTTTGCTGCCTCGTCCTCCCCCTTGTAGTTTTTCTTATCCTTTCTCTGACTCTCTCTTAACCTGTTTCCTTCATTTCAATATCAGATGGGCTGGATGAACATCATCACAGAGGTAAGCCTTGGGAAAGTGCTGGGAAGCACCTTTGGCCTAAGCCTTCG
This sequence comes from Micronycteris hirsuta, assembly GCA_004026765.1. Taxonomy (NCBI): domain Eukaryota; kingdom Metazoa; phylum Chordata; class Mammalia; order Chiroptera; family Phyllostomidae; genus Micronycteris; species Micronycteris hirsuta. Next base: position 26,603 of record PVJI01015283.1, on the reverse strand, counting down.
TGAAAATGTTTCACGGGCTCAAATGCCACAACGAGATGTGAGGATTAACACATCTTCAAAGGATAGAGATCTTTATTTTCTGCACAGTCAGCCTGAACATGGAAGAAGTTGGGGGAATTTCTAAGCCTCCTTAGCATTGGATTGAGGGCAGCCAAGAATGAGGAGAAAAAAAACTATGGTGCCCGGACAGATTGGATTTGAGACCTGTGATGACAGGCTCCAGGCAGGCTCAGCTGAAGAATCTATAGTGCTCCCCAGAGGAAAGGGGGTGACTGCCCAGAATAGCCTGGGTCAGGCAGGCGAGGGCTTTGGGCTAAGGGAGCACCTCTGGGGAAGGTGAGAGCACCCAGAAAGGGAGGTGAAAGGAAGGACCAGCTCCTGCCAGGATGTTCAGGAAGCCATCTCTACACTCCCAACCTTCATTTTTTTAATAAGTGACAATGAAAGATTCCAGCATTCTGAGAATGAATGAATTCTCTGAATGCATCATCTGGCTTTCTTGTAATATTAAGGCATTAACACATACATTTTTAATTCAGCTCATCCTAATTTTTCTTTTTCTTTGCATTGATTTCTTGCTGCTTAATTTTGTCAGAAAGAGTCCTTGATGTACAAAAACAGTTTTGTAGAACTTGACAATTTTCAAAGTGCTTTTGTGCACTTACTGTCTGGTGGCATGCATGGTCCATAATTAAGTTGCTTAAAATGAGGCATTTGTGAATGTGGCTGCAAAGAAAGGATATCAGTGACAAAACAAAAATATGCAAAATTAACCAAAGGGATGACATTGATACACAAAATACATGGTCTCTTATTCATCACCCAAATGAAAATCACTAGAGTGGGTCAAAGAATAATCTGCGGCCCTACTACAAAAACAACAACAACAACAACAAAAAAAAAACCCAAACACAAGTCTCTTTATAACACTGCAATTTCTACAAATATATTTTTAATTCATGATTCTGACTGATGTGATCAACACAATGCCAAAAAGGAACACTAATCCTCTCTGGAAAAATTTGTCTGTCTCAGATAAGCCAATGTTTAACCATTATAAATGAGAAAATGAACAATGGAAGTCATAAGTAAGAAAAAGTATTGCTAAAAACTTGGATTTGGTATTGCATTTTATTTTACTTTTGGCAGCTTGAAGAGATTCATCATAAATATTTGTGGTTAACATGAAAATAAATTGATTCCAATACTATTATCCATTCTCAGTGTGTTTTCTCCTGCTGTAGCTTCCTTCACATGCTTTATATAACTCCAAAAAGTTGCAGAGAAAATAATTTTAACATAAAATCATTGCTGAATATTAATTATTCAAAAGTGGAGATTTTGTATGTTAATTTAAAATCTATAATGTAAAAAATTATTTTTTAAATTACATATTCTCTATGGCTGCTTTCTCTCTACAAGGCAGACTTGAACAGTTATAACAAAGACTGCTCCACAAAGCCCAAAATATTTACTATCTGGCCCTTTACAGAAAAAGTTTCTGACCCCTGGTATGTAATAACTCAATGAAAAAATCCTAATTTGGCCCGGCTGGTGTAGCTCAGTGGATTGAGTGCAGGCTGGGAACCAGAGGGTCCTGGTTCGATTCCTAGTCGGGGCACATGCCTGGGTTGCGGGCCAGGTCCCCGTGAGGGCCATGTGAGAGGCAACCATACATTGCTCTTTCTCTCTCCCTTCTCTCTGTGAAAATAAATAAAATCTTTAAAAAAAAAAAGAAAAAATCCTAATTTGTGTTTTTAAAACTGAGAGTTTGTGTGTGTGTGAATGTCTTCTGAAATTCACATAGACCCACAAATCTAAGTAAAGTAAGAAGTATTGTGTCACCTTATAACAATATTGAGTGTTTGTCTAGAATGCTGATAAAAAGGGTGGATGTAACTGTTTTGCTATTTCTTTCAAAGATCATTTCAAGAGAACTATAACCCTTGTAATTAGATAATACCAATTACAGTAACTGCCCTCTCTCTCTCCTTCTCTCTCCTCTCCCCCCTCTCTCACATACACACACACACACACACACAGTCACACACAGACATTATTCTACATTCTCCTCATGGCCCTCATCCATTCATTGAGTAAATATATTTATTGAACACCCACTGGATGCCAGGCACTATGCTGGGTCCCAAGAATCTAAGCAGAGTGAAACACAGACCTGTCCTCACTGGGCTGGCAATGGACTGCAACAGACATGGTCCCATGTTGTAAGTACTGTACAGAGGAATATTAGTCAAATATGAAAATATTTTGGTAGCAAAGTGGATGGAGTAAGCAGATGAAGTTAAGGAAGACTTCACAGAGGAAGGGACCTTTGGCTTGGGATTTGAAGTCTGAGTAGTTGTTTCCAGTGAAGAATAGAAGAACAGGTATATTAAACAGTAAGAACTGCATATTGCAGTGAAGTGAAACAAACACAGCAGATCCTGGGTCCTGCCTATTGTGTGTGCTGGACGGAGTCCAGTGAGAGTGGGGGGGCATAAAAAGATGAGCTGGAAAGTGGACTGGAGTTGGGCCCATGCCTTGCTAAAGAGGCTGGGTTTTATCTTTAAAGATGGGGGCTATAGATGTTTCTTAAGCAGAGAAGTAACATGCTCAGATTTCTGTTTTAAGATAAAAACATAAGAGGGGAGATGGATGGAGGATGAGGAGGGGAGCAGACTGAAAGCAACAACTTCCCAGATTTATCAGTGTCTGTCTACCCACAAGCCCTCCCCAGGCATACCAAGTGCACGGGGCTTCCATAAATGGAAGGATATCCTAGTGCCTGCATGAACTAAAGAAAAGAGTTCACGCAATCTGTTTGTTGGAAAATACAGAACAGTCACAGCATGCCAATTTTACTACATAAGAGGCAAAAAAAAAAAAACCTTCCTCTTTCTATTGTTGCTTGTATGTCTGAAAATCCCCAGTATCCAGAGCAGAGCCCTACAAATGGCAACGAAAGTATACAGAAATGCTATAGTCACCAGCTCTTGTACTCCTAGCCAAGAAAGAAAGAAGACTCTGTTTCCAAGCCCAGAAACATCGATTATTACAAAATCCCAATCTCAGTCCAGACATCTTCAACTTGTGGAATGTTTGCTCCATACTCTCCTTTCAGAAATTCCTCCTAATTACAGAATTCTTGCAAAAGTGAAATAATTCCAGCTACTGTTTTTCCCATAAAAGGGACCACTGTGCTTCTGCTACTTTCCCCAGCATGTTTCTGTAGGTGGTCATTGCAACAATAAAGGAAGTTCAAGGGTTCAAACAGATTTCCACTGTTACAACCAAAAATTTGAGGTTTTTTCAAGGAAGTCCCCCCTACCGAGCAATTATGCTTGAATTCAAGGCTGGCTCTTTCCTATCCAAGCTGTGGGTAAGAAACTGGGGGCGGGAAGAGGGGAAGATAAGAGACTAAAGAAATTAGAGCACTCAATCAGAAGTAAATGGTTGCAAGCAGCCATCTGATACCATGGAGACTGGGGAAGGGGGAAGAAAGAGTAGTCTGGGGGATTATTTCATTTCCCACTCTTATTCTTGGTGAGCTTTTACTATTATGAATTGATACACTAAAAAACAAACAAACAAACAAAACCCTACAGGAGCCATATGGAGACTATAGGATGTCCCAGAGCTGCAGTGTCCAGCAGGGAACTTGTGTTTGTTCATGGTGCGGTCTTGTGATCACCACACTGCTCAGCCCACCTCAGCCCTGTCTCCACCCATATGTGATGTCTCATGACCTCCCTGGGGCAGGACAGGCCCATTCCCAAAATACTAGTCCCTCCATCTCACCCCATGCAGTGTGGCCAAGAGCAACAGAGAACTGCTTCACCATTTTCTCTTCTGCCTTTCTGTCCCCCATTCCTGGAAGACCTAGAAGTGAAGGTGACTCCAAAGATTTATGGGGATGCTAAGTAAGGGCCTTGGTGTTCCACACTGCTCTCTGTCTGTGTTGCCCCTCTCAACTTGGAATTCATTATCCTTACCATTTTCAGAGTATATGCATAAAAATGTCTGAGGCTAGAAAAGTCCTCATTTCCCTTTTTCCTTCTGCTAAAACTACTAAGACCCCAGCCACCCAGTCGCCCACCTCCCAGCTTAGCACAGTGGAGACCTTTCAGGAAGGCTGCTAGGGTGCCATTTCCTCGTCACTGCTAATGAGCACACTGCAAGTAACCTCTTAGAGAAAACAGGCCCAGCCAAGAAGAGGCATTCTTTTAAATGTATTACCCAATTATTTCACCAAGGAGGGGGGGGGATTTTGAAATAAAAATCTTGAAAGCCCACATATTTTTAAGATCAAATTGCACATGAAAGCATACCACTGACAATGATTAGAATGACTAAAATATCACACTAACCCTCATGAGTGCACACGCTGATGGGATTTCTGAATATACAACTGCACCTCTATCCACATGAATTCATTTCTGTCCTTCCCCCCTCGGGTGATTTTTACATCTTCGCTTACTGCTGCCTTGTACTAGGGATTCACTCATTTTACACAGAAGCAGGCTAAAGTTAAGAGAATGTAAGTGCTTTTGCAGAGAAGCAGCAACCAGTTGCGCAGAAGAAATTCAGGGGAAAAAATTCTCATCTGCTCATTGTCTGGGCCAGTTCCCCCTAATAAAACCTGCTGGATGAAAATCCCAGAAGTATCTCAGACCCCAAATGGTGCTAATATTTTTAAAGGATGAATCAGTGTCATTTGGTGTGCCATTCCATGCCTGCGGTGTAGATGTCAGATGCATCAAAAGGAACTGGGTAGATCAATAAAAAAATTAAGAGAAGGTTTCCCTTAGGCTTCCCCAGGTTAAGAAGTGTCTAACTATATTTATTTGTTTGGATTTTGCTAACGTGACCAAACCCCTCCCACGATGGAGTTATTCTGTTTCTATATGACTTTTGAGACTTGGGGGCGGGGGTAGGTGCCTCAAAAGGGTCTATATGGGTTCTTTGTTTTTTGATAAGCAGGGTGTGTTTTGCGTTCTTAGAAAGCCAAGATGGTTTCTGTTTTGGCTGAGGGAGGGGAAGGGGGGCAGAATACCCCTTCTTGTAGGTAGGTAATCTCAAAAGAAAGTCTTTGGGAAAATAAAATGTCATTGCCTAGAAATAAAATGTAAAATATATGTACATTTATTCATTTGAATTTCTCAACTTTTATGCCCTACTGTCATTTAGCTAAATGAAAATCACCATTTTAATTTAAACTCTTCCTATTTAGGAAAGATCAATTATTTCTTTGGTAAAAAAACAGATATGTTTAGCCCAAGACCTGCACCCTGAATCTCTGCAAGGCAGTGCTTCCCCCTGCCCCCAAAAAGACAATGCTTCTCAAATACAAGACAGGACTCAGTTACCAAAAGGCCACAGCTCTAGTCTGACTACCTGCCTCTCACAAGGAAGTGCTCCTGCACACTGTGCCCACATGTATTCAAAGCAGAAGAGTAATTTTTCCCCTTGTGCTTATCAGTTCCTTTTGGTCTGACTTTTGAAACTATCTATCTTTTCAACTTTTCCAGTATAAAAGGATTAATAAAGAGTGATAATTCTAAGGACAAACAGGCAAGCAGATAGCCAAAGCCAGATTTATCATCCCAATAAATTCATGTCTCAAAACAAATAGCCTTCTCATTTGGAAAAAGCATTGTTCTCTCCCATTTCTGGGCAAATGACTGTAGGTTTTTTCTAGGAATAAAGAAAAGTATTTTGAATAGAATCTGAAGAGTGATCAATCTGACCAAACCTGTGGTATCATTTCAATTAATGCTCAGTTTAAAACTGTATAAAGACATCAATAGAGAATGACTCATAACAAACATAACTTCCATAGCCCATATTTTTTTAAAAAGTCCCTGTTAATAGTATCATCCTCACTAAAGAGTATTAATTAAGTAGCCCATATGATCATGATGCAATGAACTTCAGAGGGGTGTGGGGGTTCAGAATGAGCCACCCCAAGATGTGTCTCAGTGGTATGCAGATTATTTTCAGCTAAAGGCAATTTTAGCTTCAAGAGAAATGTGTGCCCCTCCCTTTAACTACCTAGAAGAACTTAAATTAGGGGCCTTGCCCATAGTAAGAGATTACCAGTAATAATCTCTTTCTGTCCCACCTATATGGCAGGGCAAACTTTTATCTGCTACACATCTGCTCTTCTTATCCTGCAATGACTCTTTGAAGCCCCCAAGGTGTCTCATCCCTAGCTCAGAATGTCTTATATATCCATATTCCCTTCCTATCTCTGAATCTCTCCTACATGTGAGGTCTCTGAACCTCACATATATGCAGGGTTTCCATACATATATATGTATTAAATTTGGTTATTTTATCTTGCTAATCTGTCTTATGTATATTTGATTATTAGACCAGATAAAAGAACCTTAAGGGTACAGAACAGTTTGTTACTCCCCCACAGGAGAAAAGACACAATGACAACAGTGCATAAACTTTAAGTGGGTATGGTAGCCACACTCCCAGAGAGAATCAGAATGCTTATTTAGAAAATGGAGCATATTTATTTACTGCAAGACAAAATTACATACACAGAGACTCTTCTAGACCGATCTTAAAAACACTATATGTGCACCTCAATATATAAACAGTGCACCTCATTCTTGTGTGCACACACCCATTTATGCACATGTGCTTGTGCTAAATACACAAGCAATCACATATTCAACTAGGTACCATATGTAAATTGTTTTTCAACTAGGCTATAGATCAAAAGCTTCATAGTTGACATTTGGAGTTGAAAACTTTAGCCCACAAGCCAACCTGGCATCGTCCGTTTTTATAAATAAAGTTTTATTGGAACACAGTCATGTTCACTCATTTATATATTGTCTATGGCTACTTTTGCATTACAATGACAAAGTTGAGTCGTTGTAACAAAGGCTATGTACCTGCAAAGCCAAACATATTTACTATTTGAATCATTACAGAAAAAAATTGCCAATCTCTGATTAACAAAATGAATATCTTCTAACTCCCACATTAGTCTGCCTGCACACATTGTTCAAGTTTGATTGAACAAGCTCTAGAGCTTTTTTCCCAAATTACTGAAAAGTATTATTAAATATCATGACACACTAAGAATTCAGATAAAAAGGACCTTTTGAGACTTAACATAATTACTACCTTTGTTTTGAACCTTAATTTCTTTAAAAACATTTTTGAGCTATGTTCTTGATATGATGATACAGTACATATATGTTATTTTAATATATAATATGCATTATAAATACATAATTTAAGCATATGAATACCATTGGAATTGAGCTATACAAATGTTACTCATCTATATTTCAAGAGCTTCATACATGCACAGGATTTTTCTCACTTTCATGTAAATAACCACATAACTCCATAATTATATTTATTATTATTCATTATCATTTAATTCTATTTCATTGCAAAACTCAGGGAGATATGTAACAATCAGAGGCAGCTAGACAGCCATCTGAAATACCCTGTTACCAAAAGAATGAAGCTATGTGTGATTCTAATACCATTGGGAAATACATTTCCCACATATATCTTTCCTGAGCATAACCACTTACCCCTTACAAAATGAGCTTATTCTATTTCCAAAAAAATCACTTGCTCTTGTTTCTCATGTTCGTTTTTCTCATGCATGGTGCTCAGGAGTACATTTGAGGAGAATATAAACATGGATAGGTGGCCAAGGAGAGGAAAATATTACAGGATATCATCACAGGTTATTCTATACTATCTAAATATATTTCAAGGAATCTTCTATATTCCCTCTATTTCTAAGTTCAATAATTCTGATTTCATTTCTCACATGGAACCTATTAATTATCCTTAGATGATATGAAATTATAATCTTTTAAAAATCTACATGTAAGGCTTTTCCTGTTTGAGGCTAAGGATTGAGCATAATACTCATCACTACTGTCATCCCATGCCAAACCCATGCCCTGAAGATGACAGAAACAGTGATGAAGTATAGTAGGGTAGCAAAGATTGAGTTATTCTGTATGTAGATGCAGACTGTCACATTCATAATTTGGATCAAGGGCATATGACCTCATTCCTTAGCTAGTCAACCTAGAGCAAATGTAATTTATTGGAGCCAGGAGGCCTCATTATGATCTGGCATTCAACACAGCCCATTTCTCTTACCACAGTAACTCCCCTTACAAAGAAAAATGACAGCCACATAAGAAATCCATATTACTAATCTTCATTTTATTGACAAGATTTCCAAGGTACTAGAAAGAAAATATATTGCTTGGGATTTCCCCACTCGTTATGGAACATACTTGGCATATTAAAACAACTATGCAAAATGAATAAGGAAAACTTACTCACTTGAAATCTCATTGGAAACTTTGGCTTTGGGCTAACACTTTTATGACACTTCACTACAATCACCATCTCCTGGGAAAAGTTTAACTTGCCATTGCTTAACTTTGGATTCAAAAAGAGCATTAATATCTTGAAAGCCACATGTAACTGTCATTTCTCTTCATAGGTGAAAGTACCCCACCCACACCACACTGCTTTCTAAGTTTCATACAAAGTCAATATGGCATGCTGGTTCCTTCCAAATGATTCATAATGGACTCTTTCAAGGAAAATTGAAAGATAAAGCCCAAGAGGCAGAAGTTTCCTTTGACTAAGTGATGGCATTTGCGCCTTTTGATGAGAATGCAAAATTTAGGAGCAAGGGAAAGGCGTGAGATAGTGTGTGAAATGGGGGAAATGTAAGATAATAACATCTGTTTGTGGGCTTATTTAAGATTTTTTTCCAGTAAAGTTCCACTATAAGTAATTTAAACAAAGGCAGCCACTCAAAAAGTTATTGAAGTGAAGGCCTGTGTATTGAGAAGGCTGAGGAAGGGGAAGGAAGGGTGTCAGGAGGAACATGGATTTCCTTACTCACTGGTGTTCTAAAGTCTGTTAAAAAAACAAAGCAGAGAGTTGCTGTCAGAAAGGTCAGTCTAGTCTCCTTTTCATGCTGTTGCTGAAAGCCTGTACGACCTTTATCTGGGCAGATAATGAACTAGTTATTATCTCAACGGAAGGTCCTGACTCTTTCTACGTTCCCCCATCATCAACTCACCATGCTTAATTCAATCTGTGTTTATGTAGCTCAAATGTAATCCTACCAGATTCAGCCACCCCCTTTCCAGACAGCAATACTGTTGCTAACATCAGACTGGTATCACTTTCAGGAAGGATGGGGAGAAAGCTTTATCATTACAAGGAGACCACCCTCAGACACAGCCATTTTTTAAAAATGTTTTGGCATGTTTGGGGGGTTTCATTTCTCAGTGGATCTGAGATAAGCCACCTGGAGAGCTTTTCATTGTTTCTTTGAGGCTATTGTTATTTATATTGTATGGACACTTGAAAGGCAACTCTCATGATCTCAATGGAAAATGGTTCATTTTGTGAATCTCATTCTAGGCACAGAAATACTCAGCTCGGCAAGAAATCCTAGATATGAGGACTGTTTTGCAAACACAATCTTTTTAAAAACAGCGTGAAAATAAATACAAATTTTCATTTGTGCCACAAATTTTGCTCAAGTTCCACCCACGTTTACTTAAGCCTCATAATAACCCCATTATAGTAATAATCAGTGTTGTCTGGCAAATACTTAGCTTTCCCACTTCTTAGTAAGATTGCTTCATCAACATCTTTGAGATTGGGTGTGGCCATGTGACTTACTTTAGCCGATGAAGGGTGAGCAGCAAGCGCTATGTGACACTTCTAGGTGAAACTTTAGGAGCTGTGTTCAATTTACTATGTTCCCCTTTGTGATGTATGTGTCAAAATGGAGACTCCATCAGGCTGTATCCCAAAAACTTTATAACTAGTAGCACCCCTGCTGACATGCCTGCAACATGTAGTGTAAAGGAGAAATAAACATTTGTTATCTTCAGCCACTAGGAACTGGGGGATGTTTATCATCACAGCATAATCCAGGTTATATTTACTTCCTATTCCACCTCCTTTTGCTACTGCTCTCCTGTCTCTAAAACATGAATAGCTTTCTGTAATTAATATGCTCAGGAGAATTCCCATGAATTCAAAAAAATCATAATGGAAGTAAAAAACAAGGGCATGGTAAAATTAGGTGTGGAGCTAGTGACACAAAGGCAAGTAACACACATGCCCTGACTCCAAAGAACTCACAATCTAATGAAAAAATACGTTGAGTAAAACACATTACTTCAGTACCACAGACATTTGCTGAGCACCTAACCTTATGTGCTATTAAACACCATGGTGGGAGTTGAACCAGGCAATACATAATTACTGATTATCTCACCATTCTTCATAGAAGTGCATATACTGCTAAATTGTGAGCATAATCAATAATCAAAGAAGTGGGTTGGGGGGACATGCCTTCCATACCACATGGCAGTACAACTGTCCTTGGAATGTTACCATCTTTTCCCTGAGCTGTGCTTCAGTCTGACTGACTTAACTTGGAAGATCTCCAGAGGAGCCTGAACAGTATGGTGTCTTGTGAGCACCAGGCACTCACAAAAAATGAACCAAAACCATGGTGGAAGAGGTAGAAGAGAATAAAGGGGGCATAAGTGGTGATGAAGGAGACTTGACTTTGGGTGGTGAACACATAATACAATATACAAATGATGTGTCATAGAATTGTACACCTGAAGCCTATATAATGTCACCCTAATAAATTTAATAACTTTTTAAAAAAACATGACCCAATAACAGCCATATTCGCAGCTTCACCGGACAAATTCTTGGCTCACAGAAAAGCTTATATGATAACATGTCTTAATATACAATTCAAAGCGAGTGGTCATTGCATAGCACAGTACTATCTGAATTAAGCACACCATTAGGCAGTCATGAATAGTAGCAGAAGCAGATCTGAATTCTCACCTGAACACTGGCAAAATAATGCCCTAGAAAAAGCAGTATCAGTACTCCTCAGAGAGAGCTTGGTTTTCAGAAACTTTCCTAAAACCTTATGGACCAAGCATCATTTTTTCATGTCAGCCTCACTCAAGGGACCCTAGGCCAGATCACAAAAGACCCATAACTTCTCTGTTGGAGAAAAATGGCTTATCTTCCCTAAGGGAGGAGGCACAGATGCTATCCAAATTGCTTTGGCTTTTTATTATTACCAGGAAAAGTGAGAAATTGGAGAAGGGCTTCAAAATATGGTTTATAGGGATGTGAGGGAAGAACAAAAAAGGAAAACACAAAATAGTGTTAATAAACAACACTCTGATGGCAGAAGAGGAAACACCACAATCTCCCCCCTGACTCCAGATTTACTGCATTAGTCTTTTAATACAGAAAGGGATTTGCTGAGGCAGATACCAACATCGATACTATTCGATGTTGGTCATGCTCTGCTTCTGAGAAAACAATGCATGGAAGATGATGCCAGATGTCGGTTTCGTGGATCTACCTGAGCCAGTGGGAGGGAGGAAGGGTTAGGAACTGACATTAGCCAGTTTTTCCTCCACAAAGATACTTTGTGCCATTAGGATTTTGCTGCGAGAAATTCTGTTTTAGGTTCTGTTGCATAAGGAACTCATCCTGATCCCCTCTGCCTCTTCCTACATCCTCTCACATCACAGCCAACCTTTAGCATTGCCCGCCTCCTCTGTGCTGGCAAAATCCATAAACCAGACTATGATAGACTGGGAAAACTATAGCCTTTGCCTTTAATTAGGTAGGATGGCAAGATAATATCGGTTTTCTGTCTGAGCGAGGTCGGGAGAGAGTGTTAAGGATTCCTGGGAATGCAACATGAGTGCTCAGCAACAAGCATGCACATGGACACTGAATGAAACATCCTGGGATTTTTGGTGTTGTTTTGGTTTAATAAAATAAGAGTCCTGTGGCACAACCCCACCCACCTAGACCCTGTTGTAATGAACTGGGATATAAGGCACTGCAACTTGGAAAACATTTAAGGCTATGTTTGACTTTCTCCCCCAACACTCAGAGGAAGGACAAAGATCCACAGTCCACAGAGATTTAAATATAGGGGAGGATTTTGTGGTAGCTTCTTGCAGACCCGTTTGTTTAGACAGGAAAATAAGTGGCCGGTGTTGAGAGGTAAGGTCAGTCATCAGACATATTTTCCAGTCCCACTAATTGCAAGCTAAGAGAGAATCTTCTGGAAAATAGTTTGCAGATTTGAGCAATGGGGCTTGGGGTGGAAACAGCAAGTGTGGAAGAACAGCCACGTGGTCTTGGGAAAGTCGTCCAAGCTACTTTCAGCCTCAGTTTGCTCATCTGTAAAGCAGACACAATATCCCTTGGCTTTCTTACCTACCCATGTTGTTAAGAGGATGAAATGAGATAAGGTGTGGGAAAGAACTTTGGAAAATTCTAGAGCCATCCACAGGCAAGGAGTTATTATACCCCAGCCCATCCAGAAGTTAAGCCTTTAGGGGTTAATTTTCAAACTAAACTCTTGGTCACTGGTAGCTATCACCATGTGATTCTCTTGCTTCTTCCTATCTATGTAGGCAATGAGGTTTTGCCAACTGTAAGGGGCCAGGATGAAAGAAAAGCCTGGATGGAGACTTACATCTTAGGGAGCATGGCTTCAGGGATGCACTGATGATGGAATAGAGAATGGACATGTCACATATGCTACACACACCTGCTCCCTCCTAGGCAGAAAGAAGAGTGATAGGTGCATGCACAGGCATGCCAGTTGCTTCTTTTATAGACCTAGGAGCAATGTGTAAAAAAAGCTGACACCATTACATTCTACAAAATAAAAGAATCAGTCCTCACTCCTCCTTTGTCTCCTTTGTTCCTTCTGAGAAAATATGTTTTAGAATTAATTTAAAAATCTCTTCCCCTGGAGGACTTAAAAGATAGCACCTCACTGTCTGAGTGCCAGTCTCCTAGATGACACTTCTGTTCCTTTTGCCACTGTCTAGAACACTTGCAAGGTACCCAGAAACTGGGATACACTGGGCTCTTTCTCTGTGATCTGTCATTACATGTCCTTCCTGATAATTAAATTGAATCACCTAAAAATCAAGATGGAGACTAGAATGCATCACTTACTCATTCAACAAATTCAACAGATATTTACTCAGTTCTTACCAATGCCGGCAAAGTACTGGTGTGGCAGAGACCAGCTATTTGCTTAGCTGGTTAACATTTTTCAGCATCCCTTGCAATTATATGTGGCCATATGACTATGTTATAGCCAATGAAATTTAGGTGGAAATTAAGTACACAACTTCCCAGGAATGGCTCAAGAAACCTCTCCTCTGTCACTTCCATTCTCTCTTCTGCTATTTGCATGTCAGATGCAAATTTGGAAAGAACTACTAAATGAAAGGGACCTAGATTTCTGAATAGCCTGTGTGGAAGGCCATCAACCAAATACCCACAGTGAACTGTCATGTGAGTAAAAAATAAAACTTCTGTTGTTTTTATCTACTTAAATGTTTGTAGTTCTCTGTTACAGAAATTAACATTACTAATACAACCCGAGTACAATGGGGAATGAGACATTTTTCCTAATGCTATAAAGTTTTCAGTTTAGTGCAGGAGCACAAAAACAGACAGGTAATTACAATAGATTGAGATAATTGCCATGGAGACAGAGACACAGAGGACAGTGGCAAGTAGCTCAATGAGGCAAATGGGGTTAGTCAGGAAGACTACAAGGGGAAAGGGGTATCAAGGTCAGGACCAAAGGAAGCAGTAGGAGCTAGATAACATGGCATATAAGAGAAACCAGGAGAATCTTAGAACTGGGGCCAGAGCAATGAGTCTAGAGAGGCAGAAGGAGAGATACGGCTGAAGAGAGTCTGGAACCAGAGATGAGGCTAGAGAGAGATTCATATGGTCTTGAAAACCAGTTCATTTAGATGTTATCAGAGCAATAAGAAGCCATGGAAAAAATGTGAACTAGGGGGTGATATGACTGGATTTGTGCCTTGCATGATTCACTCTGCAGAAGCACAGAGAATGGAGTGGGGGGAATCAAGACAGGCAGGCAAACACAATTACCAATTGGAAACCTCTTCTGTGCACCAGAGCTTTGAGCATTTACATCAGCTCAGATCCCACCCACCAGTACTCCAGATCTTGGCCACTGTTGTTTAGACTATTGGCCATCTTCTCTACAGTCCAATTGAAACAGAATCATTTCTCTCTGATCCTGGTGCTCCCCTCTTCCTGCCAGCCTATCATTAAGGCCCCAGCATGGCTTTCAACAAAGCCTACAGGCACTTATGCCACAAAGGAAGAGGCCATACTATTCTATCTCACACTCTCCACAAACAATGCTCATTAAATATCTAGCATCATGCCAACAGACAAGTGCCTCTGAAAACAAGGACAGGCCAATGAGGTGACTTTCACTGCAGCATTAGCAGTCAGACACAGTCTGTCACAAAGACAGGTGGCAGTTGTCTAGAAGGATAGGTATACTCACTACAGAAATGTCAAGACAGCCCTGAAAAAGTTACTTGGAAAGAGCTTCAATCTGAGGGATCCACTCAGGTGAGTTCTCTCCCAAGCAGAAACCAGGCCTGTCCACCACAAAGGAGCAGATGTGACTGGGAGTGAATAACACTCGTAGAGAGGGAGCCAAGAAAAAAGAGATCAAGAAGGGCCCGAGGCAGATTACCATTTAAAGCACAACCTTAAAAGGAGGCATATTCTTATTTTTATTCATCCCATGTCCAACTGCAAAGAAACATAAGTTTATTTCTCACATTCTTCTTTTTCTTGTTCCCCATTTAATGACAATGTGGACAGCATGGCTACATTTGTCATTCCACAAGAGATATGCTAAAGTGTTCTTCATTTCCCTCCCCAGGCATTACTAATGCAGACTGGGCTACGTTTATCCACAAAAATATGCTCCACTACGGTACTTTCAACCTGGGAATGGTTCACCTAGAACCATGGGAAAAAATGACCCAGCCCTGTGACCACAAACACATGCCACCTCGAGATGGGCTCTTGTGGCAGTGATTTCCACACGTGTGTAAACACGCAGTCCTGAGAATTTACACGTTTTGAGCACAGCTCCGTGTGACTCCTGTGTGAGCAAGTGTGGATCATGTCTGTGGAATGGGAATTCTCTAATAGGAATTTGGCAAAGATGTATCTTAAAAAATTCTGGCTTGCTGTGCCCTGCATATTACTTTAATCTGGTCCTGTCTGCCACCGGACGTGAATCAACATCCTGATGCCCTGCTAATGAGTAATCCTACACCTGTTCTGCTTAATCCCATG
>PVJI01015283.1:0-11248 GCA_004026765.1 Micronycteris hirsuta | reverse complement strand
CTGAAATGAGAGGAATCAGCCACGTGGCCCCAGATTCCTTCCCCCCGCGTGTCTCGGTATGAGATTCATACATGCATTCGGTTACGGTCACCCACGGGTTTCGGCTGGGACGAAATCCCCACAACAGGCTCTGAGCCTGCAATCCTTCTCCTTGTCTTTGGTCAGCCCCTGCAGCAGAGGCTGTCTAGCTCTTCAGCAAATCTGTTTCCCCTTTCTTCTAAAAAGCATAAGTATAAGTAGACTGTATGTGTCTATCTCCCCTGCGGGGAGGTGTGGCTGTGTGACTTACTTCTGGCCAACAGAATATAAGTGGAAGTGAAGGAGTCATGTCCAGGCCTATACCATAAATTTCTCCCATGCTCAATCCTCACACTCTTTCCCCATCCAGCAGCTGAATGGAGAGGTCACCAAAGTTCTAAAAGAGGACAGAGACAAAAGATAGAAAGAACATTAGGGCCCGAGTCACCATGTGGAAGAGAGCCACTGAATATCGTTAACCGACCAAGATCAGACAATGGTGTGAGAGAAAGAAACTTCTTTTATTGTTTTTAGCCATTGACTGCCATGGGCTGTTTGTTGTGGCAGCTAACCTAACTAATACAGCTCTCTCTCCCATTGTTTTGAGTGGGGATTCCAAATTATTATCATTTTTCTCCACTCCCCTAACATCTCATACTCCTGGCAAAGGACTTCACCTTATTATCTTAGAGCTTTATTGCGGTATAAGTTACATAAAACAGAATCCACCCATTAAAACATGCATTTCAATGGTTCTTAGCATATTCACAGACCAATTATCACCACTATACAACATTTCATCACCCCTAAAAGAAACCCCATACTCATTTGCAGTCATTTTCTACATGCCCTCCGTTCAGCACTAGGAAAACACTAACCTGCTTTATATCCTGATAAATTTGCATGTTCTGGACATTTCATATCATTGGATCATACAACATGTATTATTTTATGACTGGCTTCTTTCACTTATCAAAATATTTCAAGGGTTATCCATATTGTAACATGTACCAATAATTTGTATTGCCTTTTATCACCATTTTATTGCCAAACAATATTCCATTTCCTGGATAACCACATTTTCTTTAACCATTTGTCAGCTGAAGGACATTTGGACTATTTTGATCTTTTGACTATTGTTAATAATGCTGCAATGAACATTCATGTACATGTTTTTGTTTAAACATGTTTTCAATTCTCTTGGATCTATATCTAGGACTAGAATTGCCAGGTCATGTTGTAACTCTATGTATAACAACTTGAAAAGCTACCAAAATGTTCTCAAAGCTAGTGCACTATTTTACCTTCCCATGAGCAATGCATAAGAATTCTAATTTCTCCACATCCCCATCAACATTTCTCATTGTCTGTCTTTTTTATTTTGAGTTTAGCCATCTTGATGTGTATGAAGTAATATCTAATTGTAGTTTTGACATGCATTTTTCTGATGACTAATGACATTGAGCATCTTTTCACATGCTTATATTCACCTTTATGTCTTCTTTGAAGAAATATCTATTCAAAAACCCTTTGCCCATTTTAAAAATTAGCCATGACTGGTGTGGGTCAGTGGATTGAGTGCCAGCCCATGAACTTAAAGGTTGCTGATTTGATTCCCAATCAGGGCACATGCCTGGGTTGTGGGCCAGGTCCTGGTTTGGGGGCGTGCAAGAGGCAATCAACCAATCAATGTTTCTCTCCCTCTCTCCCTTCCTCCTCCTTGCTCTAAAAATAAATGAATAAAATCTTTTTAAAATATTAGGTTTGATTTTTATTATTGAGTTGTGAAAAGTTTTTAAATAATTCTAGATAAAGTCTGTCATAGGTTGAATTGTGTTCCCCCCCCCCCGCCAAAAAAAATGTTTTTGTCCTTACCTCCAGTACCTATGAGTGTAATCTTATTTGGAAATAGGGTCTTTGAAGATGGAATCAGGTGATGATGAGGTCATACTGGATTAGGGTAAGCCCTAAGTCCAGTGACTTATATCCTTATAAGAAGGCCTTGTGAAAACACAGGGACACTGAGACACACATACAGAAAATTGCCATGTGAAGATGGAGACAGAATGGAATCGTGCGACTATAAGTCAAGGAATACCAGGTATTACTGGCAAGCACCAGAAGCCAGGAGAGAGGCAAGAAAGTACTCTTCTTTAGAGGCTTCAGAGGGAGTAAGACTCTACTGACACCATGACTTTGTACTTACAACCGCTTAAACTATAAAATAAATTTCCAGGCCCAGCTGGTGTAGCTCAGTGGATTGAGCGCGGGCTGGGAACCAGAGGGTCCCGGTTCAATTCCCAGTTGGGGCACATGCCTGGGTTGCGGGCTCGGTCCCTAGTGAGGACCCAGTGAGAGGCAACCATACATTGCTCTTTCTCCCTCCCTTCTCCTCTCTCTTAAAATAAATAAATAAAATCTTTAAAAAATAAATAAATAAATAAATAAATTTCCATTGTTGTAAGCCACCCAGTTTGTGGTAGTTAGTTACAGCAGTCCTACAAAACTAATACAAAGTCCTTTCTTCACTATGTGACTTCCAAATATTTTCTCCCACTTTATGGATTTACTTTTCACCTTCTTATGTTATCCTTTGAAGGACAAAATTTTTTAATTTTGATGAAGTTCTATTCACTATTTTTTGTCACTTATACTTTCGTGTCATATCTGAGAAAGTATTGCCTAATTCAAGGTCACAAAGATTTACTCCTATGTTTTCTTCTAAGAGTTTTATAGTTTTAACTCTTAAAATTAAACCTATAATCCATTTTGAGTTAATTTTGGTTGCAGGCATGTAGGGAAGGAGTTCAACTTCATTCTTGTACATGTGAATATTCGGTTGTCCAGACACCATCTGGTGAATTATCTTGGCACCCTTGTCAAAAATCAATTGACCATAAATGTAAGGATTTATTTCTGCACTCTCAATTTTATTCCAATGATCTATATCTATTCTCATGCCACTACTAGACTGTCTTGATTACTATAGTTTTGTAATAAGTTTTGAAACTTAGTTCTTCTTTTTAAAGATTGTTTTGGTTATTTTGGGTCCCTTGTATTTCCATACAAATTTTAGAATCAGCTTGTCAATTTCTGCAAAAAAAAGTCATGTGGGATTTTTATAAGGATTGAATTGAATCTGTATATCAATTTAAGGAATATCATCATCTTAAACAATATTAAGTGTTCTGTTCCACGTACATGGAATATCTTTCTCTTTATTTAGGTCTTTATTATATTTTAAAATATTTTATTTATTTATTTTTAGAGAGGGGAAGGGGAGGAGAAAGAGAGGGAGAGAAATAGCAACGTGTGGCTGCCTCTCATGCGCTGCCCCCCTCCCCCAACTGGGGAACCAGCCTGCAACCCAGGCATGTGCCCTGACTGGGAATCTAACCAGCAAGTCTTTGGTTCACAGGCCAGCATTTGATCCTCTGAGCCACACGAGCCAGGGCTAGGTCTTTATTTTATTCCAATGATGTTTTATATTTTTCAGTATACAAGTCTTACACTTTCGTAAAATTTATTCCTGAGTATCTTATTCTTTTTTATGCTATTATAGAAGGAATTATTCTCTTAATTTCTTTTCCTTTCTCACTGTTGCTTGCTAGTGTGTAGAACACAATCGATTTTTATATATTTATCTTGTATCCTCAAAGCTTACTAAACTCATTTATTATTTCTAATAGTTTTTGTGGATACTTAGAAATTTTTATATACAAGATCATGTCATCTGTGAATGAAGATACTTTCACTTCTCTCTGCTTGATCTGAATGCCTTTTATTTTCTTTCTTAATTGTTCTGGCTAGAATCTCCAGTATAATGTTAAATAGAAATAGCAAGAATGGACAACCTTGTTTTGTATCTCATCTTAGGAGGAAAGCATTCAATTTTTCACTAGTAAGTATAATGTCAGCTGTGAGTTTTTCATAAATGTCCTTTTTCAGGTTGGGGACATTCCTTTCTATTCCTAGTTTAAGTGTTTTTATCTTGAAATGGTACTGAATTTTGTTGAATACTTTTTCTGCATCTGTTTATATGATCCTGTGGCTGCACCTTCTAATTATAAAGATAATAATGACTACTGAAAAGAAATTCAATTTCCATTCCTCTTTCCCATTATATTTCACAGCAATAATCTGTTTATCTTTGTTCCTTCCCTTCCATACCGTGAATTACATGAATTTAGGGCTCGCCTTAGACTATATGTATCTTCAATATCTAGTTAACTCTCTAATACATAGGAGTCACTTGATAAATCTTTGTGGAAATGACGAGGATGAAGTCATCCTTCAGAGGCATCTGAAAGAATCAGGGTAACCAAAAGCTGAAGGAGTCTTTCCATGGTAAGGGTTATTGATGGAAAGACTGTGATTAGGAGTAAAGTAGGGGTGTTCTTAAGGTAAGGTGTACCTACCACAAGCAGTAAACACCATTTGTCTCAAACACAAAGAGAGTTCTTCTAGAGTAATGGCTATGGTCTTCTTGTAAAGATACCATTTGAATTAGATAACAGTTTCAAACATACATCTTTCAAATGCCCAAATTAAGGAGAGAAGACATGTTAATACACAGTATGCTTGTGATAGATAGCAAAAAGGGCAATAATTCTTCCTCCCTATATCCACATCCCCCTTGTAATTCTCCACTTAAGAAGTAGAGTCTCTTTCTCCACCTCTTGAGTATGAATTGGTCTTGTAATTTGCTTTGATCAGCTCCAAGCCTAGGCCTTAAGAGGCTACATACACTTCCCTTCTCTATTAGTACCCTGCTGCTGAGACATTCCGGACTCAGTTACTTGATTACCGTAGCCAACACCTAGCCATATCTCAGATATAAGGCCATCTTAGACCAACTAGTTCTCAGGTGACTCACCAGCTGATCAGAAACTGATCACTGACATAAGTGAGCCCAGCTAGACCAAAGGAACACCCATCTGGTCCACTCACAGAATTATGGGCTAAAGAAACAATGGTTGTTTTAAGCCACTGAGTTTTGGAGTTAGTTTTTATACAGCAAAAGCTAACTGATACAGAGTTAATAAGAGCAGGTCTTATTCCTGGATTGTTGAATAAATTTTACAGCCTTGAGCAAATCACTTCATCTTGTTGAGCCTCAATGTTTTTATCCTCACCCAATGACATTTTGTCATTGCTTTCAGAGAAAGACAGAAAGGTAGAGGGGAAAGGAGAGAGAGGAACATTGATGTGAAAGACAAACATCAACCAGTTGCCTCCTGTATGTGCCTGGACCAGGGATTGAACCCACAACCTAGGTATGTGCCCTGACCAGGAATCAAATGTGCAACCTTTGGTTATGGGATGATGCTCTAACCAATTTAGCCACATCAGCCAGGGCGAGCCTCAATTTTTAAACCAGAGAAACAAGGAATGACGGTAGACTAGTCCAGTGCCTTGCAAATATCATTTAGCAAACAAGGTCTTTCCTCAAACAATACTCTACAAGGAACCTCAATATATGAAACAGATGAAAAGGGACTTGTTTTGGTTCTCAAGGAAGCTAAAGCTCATATGATCAGCTTTTCTCTCACTTCTCCCTCCTATACCCACCTCCACTTCCTAGAATGGTACCCCAGCAATCTGTGGGTAAAGTCTGAAAAGCATTGTGCCATTCTGTTTTTCTAAGGCTTCTTTTCAGGCTAACATTCCATGATTCAAGGCAGGAAGGAAAGACATAGCTTTATATGAATCAAGTCAGGTTGGGGTTCTCTAGTAACACTTACCACACTATGTGGTAATTAGTTATTTACTCATCTGTCTATGACACCTGACCGTGAGCAACTCAACTATACAGACTGCTCTTCCTCCTTTTGGGGTTCCTTCACTTATGTCAATGTTTGCCTCATGCCCCTCAATACAAAGCATCCAGTCAAGAAACGCCATGTAAGTAGATGCTTGGATAGATGTTTGGAGGGAGGGATGATTGGAGGGAGGGATGGTTGGAGAGAGGGATGGTTGAAGGAAGGAAGGAAAGGAAAAGTGAATGAACAAATAACCACATGAATGGATAATCATCACTGAACTATATGAAATGATATAAATGGAATGAATGAAAATGAATAAATAAAGGAGCATATGAATAACTTTGACATGTTATTCACAATGTTTCAAAGGTAAAATTAATTTAGCCTTCTCCCTAAGTATAAAGCCAGGGCTCTAAATAACATTTTCAGCATTGTCAGATTACTCTCAGCAAAGTCTAAGACAATAATAACTGAATTAATACATCTTTGAAAGCAAAGAAAGCACCCCCAGTCATTTTCTCAGACTTCCTATCATTAATTCCTTTCAAGGGCAGTAAGCATCTCTCTTCATGCCCCTACCCTGAAAATGCCAACCAGCCTCTCCCAAACTCCAACCCTGTGGATTGCCCTCTCCCTCTTGGCAGTTGGCACATGTGCTCAAAGATTTACTTGGTCTCAATGTAAACAGAACTTTCTACAGAAATCTCTTCCCCACTTGCCCACCAATGGTTTTCCCAGAGAAGAGCCAAGGAAAGCTCAATTCACATGCTACACCCTCTTCGGTTGTGTGGCCATGATAGAGGTGGGCCTCCTGGGCCTGTCTGCAGATTTTCAGCTGTGTGCTAAGAGCAGGAAGCCCATGGAGAAATACACTGGCTCAGGCCAGGGATTCTTCCTGTCCTCCTTTAAAGCTTCTCCTTCCTGCTCTAAGTTCTTAATGACTACCTTCCATTTAAAAGCATCATTAGCTTTAAAGGAGGCTAACTTCAACAGTACTGTAAGCCAAGATAATCTGGCCAGAAAGTAGCCTGATGAATTTAACATTCTTTTTTTAAGGTGGGGAATGAGCATGAAAAAAATGTAATCTGGAACATAAATAGAAATAAATACCAGAGAACTGATGCAACTTCACTGGTGTAAAGCAGTAAGTAGGGATGTTTGGTGATCTTTTGATTTTAAAGAGGTAAGGTCATGTTTCATTTTCTTGTTATTTTATTATTTAAACCATGTGTCTCAATGGATATATTTTCTCTGCCATCATGTTCTTTAAGGTTCCAAGAACATTCCAAGTGCCTAATATGGAGTAGAGCAGGCATGTTATTTTATACAATCAATACTTTCCTAAAAATTTACAGGGTGTGGGTTTGTTTTTAAATGGAATCATTTCATTTGAAAACTTTCATTGGACTTTGTATTACATAAATAACATGGAGATGCAAAAAGAACCACCCTTTTCTAAAAATAAAATTTTTCTGTAATTCCACCTGCCAGAGATAACAAACTAACATTCTAGAGCAGCATTTTTCAAACTGTAGTTTGTTGCCCATTAGGAAATCATAAAATCAACTTAGTGGGTCATGATCAGTCATCTTAAAAATGAAACAGAAGAAAAGAGAAAAGGAATAGAATTGGAGTAAAGTAGAATATGATAATAAAGGAGTTATTTTATACATTCAGTATGTTCCCCCAAACTATTAAGTTTCAACTGTACAACTAATTAGTTACAGCCAGACAGGCAGCCACCACCTTGCCCAATTACACATGCTAACATCCAACAGAGCCATGTGCCTGCGCCAGACACAAAGTAGGTACTTCCTGATTCATGAGCCTTTTTGTCCAGAGGTCCTAATCCTAGACCTTCTGAGCATCCAAGGACCCACCTGGACATTACCCTAATGTCTTTTTTTACTGCGTCTGCTTCCCTATCACAAACTGAGAGACATAAGCTATCACAGTGGTATTAAGGCAGTAGTGATGGGAGGAACCATGTGCTGTATGGAGAGGCCCTGAGAAGAGTAGATGTAACTCTAAAACTGAAGATTGACAGCCACATCTGAATCCTGGATTCAAATGTTAAAACAGTGTGATTTTAAATAATGTGGTCTTAAAGCTACTACCAGGGCCTCCATTTCCTCATCTACCCAAAGAATGTCATAATATTTCCATCACAAAATTTTGAGAGACTCGTGAAATAAGGTGAACAAGTACTAGCAGAAACCAGTCACACAATAAATGTTAAGAGTATTTGTGGGTATGTGTGTGTGTGTGTATGTGCATGTGAATTTATTTGATGTCTGTCAAATTTATTTGATGTCTGTCTGAACATGTTTAGAAGAATCCCCTTGATAACACTCAATCATCTAAGACAAAAATTCAGCCATTCTAAAAACTGGGGGCAGGGATGGCTATAGGAAAATGTCAAAGAGGTAAAGAATAATAAACTGTAGCCTGTGATCTCAGCTGTAATGTACAGAAGAGAAAGACAACTTGGGACAAGCAGTGGATTTAAGCAAGTTCCTCAGAGTACATCTGGATTTTTAAAGGCCTCTTATTCTGCATAAAGCTCTTTTGCATTTCACACCTGGTGAATAAAAAAAAGCCTATCCTCCCCCCACCAACCCCACCTGCAACTCTGACTTCACAGAGCTGTCTCACTAAGCCTCTAGTTCTTAAAAGCCAAAACTCAATTACGTAGTCACCTCTACATTTGAAAAAAATCTGGGTTAATGGTCCAAATAAGTTCTCTCATGGAAAAATCAGCTCACCTATCCTCTAGTTAGGGAAAGGAACAAAGCAAAGTACAGTAAAATTTAAAACCATGTTCAAATTTATCATAAAACCCCACTTTCAAAGGCCCAGGTGTGTACCACTCAGCAGCATGGTTCCCTGGGGGCTTCTCACAACGATTTTTCAGACTTAACTGTAAAAGTTTTACACCCAAAGTGAACTAAATATTCCATCAAAATACAAGGCAGCTGTGAGGCTTCTTGGGCCTCAAAGATGTTTCAGACATTCCCAGGATTCTTGGAGGAGAAGGCTCAGGCTGAAACATTCACCCCCTCAATTCTCCAATCATGGTCATTTCAAACCAGTGAGGAAGTCTGTGGGCCAGCAGAGCTTGGGGGGAGGGTGGTTACACCACTCACTGAGTCCCGGACTTCACACCTCAGCAAAGGCATCCGGGAAGCTTAGCCTATGTCAGGGGGTTAAAAGAAAGTCCTGTGGGCAATTTCCGAATTTGCTTGAGGCCTTTTCAATTCCCAGAATCCAGAGAGTTCTGTCTAGCCATGGGTGCTACTTTGTGAATCAGATATCCAAGGTTCTAAAAACAGAGCCACAAGAATAGACCCTGTGACAGGAATGGAAAGGCCTCCCCCTCTTCTTTGTCTCTTGCTCTTCTGATTAAATGTTCTGCTTTGCCTAGATTTTTTTGCAAAACCTTGATAGTACGGGCAACTAGAGAAGGCAACTCCCCCATTGCTCTAAGGCTAATCCAGCCAAGTGATTAGAGAACTCATCACTCTTCCTCCTCTATTCCTTCCCCAAGGAAAGGAAGCAATTTGAAAATCCAAAATGATTCTCCTTCTCACAGAGGAAGAGCTGAAGCAGTGCCAATAAAGATTCAAATGTCAAACTCTGATTACATGGAGTTTGCAAGTGATTTGAAACATGGATTTGTGAGGAGCCCTTGTCTGAGAAACAAAAAGCCTCATAACTATGCTTTAATTTAAAGGGAGGGAGTCCATTTAAGTAGATCACATTTCATCCATTTCAGACCTCAAATCTTTGTCATCAGTGATCAATGATAATCTTTATGTTACAGGAAAACAGAACAAAACTTCTGCTTAGTCCAGAAGTCAAGGCACAACAATGAATAAGTACAGTCACTGTCATAGCCTTGAGGTATCTTATTGAAAGAGAAAGTTTTATAAAATTACAACTCAAAAAGTTTTTACCCTACAGAAATGTATAGATACATTCACCAAAAGACAGGAACTAGAATGTTCATAGTAGCATTATTTGGAAATTACCCAAATGTCCATCAATAGTAGAATGGACAAATAAATCATGGTATATTCATATGAAGAAATGCTATACAGCAATGAAAAATGATCTACAACTACATGCAACAACATGAATGGGACAAATAAATATAATTTTGACCAAAATATCCAGATATAAAAAAAGAAGATACTATATGATTCCAAAACAGGCCAAAGTAATCTAGGCCGTTAGAAGTCAGACAAGGGCCACTCTTTGGGAGGTTGACTGGAAGGGAACAGTGGCAGAATTTCTAGAGGGCTGCAAATGCTGTTTCTTATTCCAGGTGCTATACACTTATGATTTGTGCACATTGCTATATTTGTTTTATAGTTAGGTCTTTAAAAGTAATATTTAAATATATATCAGAGAGAGAGAGAAAGGGAGAGAGAATGGAAATAAATTATTTCAGTTCCAGGTAGCTTTCTAAATGCAGGGCTTGATCCAACCAAGCTGATCAGGCCACAGAAAAGCGAACAGAGCAACTTGCAAAGAAAAAGTACAAGTTCAGAAGTAAACAAGGGTGTCTATTTTTTTTTAATTTTCTTCCTCACTTAACAGCCATTAAAACTTTGAATTGACAAATCTATTTTTTTAAAGTCCAAAGGGCTTCGAATTTACAGAAACAAGCCAATAGCCCCACTCATCTTTACTCAAATATATTTGTAAGTGAATCCCATTTCTCACCATCACTTCCTACCTTATCACTGACCTGACATTTGCTGGTCTTAGGATATGGGGCAAACGGTTAATAAAATAATGCCACACAAGTGCAGCCTTACGCAATATATTCTTCTTCATGCAAGTGCATTAATTTTAATTAGCAAAGGCTAAAACTTTGCCAGATAATCACTGGTGACATCTGATACCTGAGCAGGATTCCAACATCTCTTGTCTCACACTGAAGGCATTTAACCCAAGTGAAACTCTTAGAAAACCTTCCAGGGCATCCTTCCCAGTATCTCTTCCTTGGTTTGCCCACTTCCCCTACATTGTCCCAAACTCTTAAGCATCAGTCTCTCCTGTTTGTGAAGAAGAAAGTCCCATGACTTCTCGCCTGGAAAAAGATTTCTGAAGTATTTATTCATTCTGCATTTCCCCCCCTCAAAGTTAAACTCTAGAATCGATCTCTTAATAAACATGTACCATCTTGCAATTAAGTGTTCAGGGGTGAGGAGGGGACTGGCTGAGGCAGCAAACTCTGATGTGAAATTTAAAAGGAAAATACAGCTTTACTCACATTATTGAAATATAAATACAGGTTTGAGGAACATAATCCAGATTCATGCTGGAGAGAAACATAAATATTGATATTATATTCTAATGAACTTTTTTAAAAAATTAACTTTATTTTTTTTATTTTTTTTAATAATTACTTTATTGTTGTTCAATTACAGTTATTTGCATCCTCTCCCCTCCCCTCC
>PVJI01015282.1:0-41577 GCA_004026765.1 Micronycteris hirsuta | reverse complement strand
ACACATCATAATTACATTACCCAAGATCAAAAATAAGGAAAGAATCCTGGGAGCAGCGAGAGGAAAGGAGACAGTTACCTACAAAGGAATCCCCATAAGACTGTCAGCTGATTTCTCAAAGGAGACCTTGCAGGCAAGAAGGGGCTGGACAGAGGTGTTCCAAGTCATGAAAGGCAAGGACCTACATCCAAGAATACTCTATCCAGCAAAGATTTCATTTAGAATGGAAGGACAGAGAAAGTGCTTCACAGATAAGGTCAAGTTCAAGAAGTTCATCACCACCCAGCCTTAATTGTATGAAATGTTGAAGGGAGTTATATGAGGTATGGAGGAATATCAACAGGGGAGTGGTAGGGGGAGAGGGTGGGAATGGGGCACAAGACAAGTAGCATAAATGGGAGGTAGACAACAGACAGGGGGAGGTTAAGAATAGTATAGGAAGTGCAGGAGCAGAAGGACTTATGTGTATGACCTATGGACAAAACTAAAGGGAGGGGAAAGGGAGGGTAAGGGGGTGGGGGGGGAAGGGGAGTGGGGCAACTATAACAGCATAATCAATAAAATATAGTAAAAAAAATAAAAATAAATAAAAAAGCCTATGTAGTAGAAATCTAGAGCTAAGATAGGTCAAGGCTAGTAAACCAGGGGCTAACTGCTGTTAATGAGGGCCCAATGTATTGCTTTGACATCCGGGACAACCTGGTTTTGACTGCAAACCCTCTTCAGAGCCATAAATTAACTGTAGCAGTTCCATAGATGATATCTAGAAATTTACCAGCCTCAGAAGAATAAACAGATCTATTCTGTACCTTCTTATCAGAAAAAAAAAAAGTGAAAAATTGTTTTTTTCCAGAAGCCTCAAAGAGGTCTTCCATCATGGTCCATTAGCCAAGATTAGATAGAGTACATACCCATTTCCATAGAGAAGAATTATGATTTGCTCAGACCTATTCATCGGGTGATTTGATGTTGAGGAATCAATTACAAGGAAGAGAAAGGGATCAGGTAGGTACAAATCTAAGTCCTGTCTCCATCCAGAGAAAGATAAATAGATTCATATATTTATCTATATTTGAATTAGATATAACTGGTAAATAGTAACCAAAAAAGATGATGAATAATATCAACATTAAGATCATGAGTAATACACAAAATCATATTTAAAGCAGAGTATTACAAAAACAAAATAGATATGACTTGATGAATAAACTACCAAGAACACATTATAATCATGCACCTTTATGCAAGGAACACAGTTTCAAAGTACAGGAAGCAACTGACAGAAATATCACAGATTTATTACTGGAAAACTCATGCCCATTTAGATTTTTCCCAAGTAAATACAATGATTTGTTAATAAATGTCTTTAACTCTTCTCTATTTTGTCCCTACCAATTTGGGACTTGGTTCAAGAGCCAAGGGAACCAAATATTTGTAAATGTTCAATATAACAGAACTGCCTATTGGTGCAAGTATTCCCCAATAATAATGTTGTCCATAGTTTGCCGAATCAGTGGTATGTCAATTTTTTCTTTAATCTGGCAGAGTCATGGAAGTCACATGTCCAATAGAGAAAAGTAATCAAAAGGCAACTTGCTGAAAAATGCTCCATTTGCCCTTGCTCTATATAGTCAACTAACTTTTGTTGAGAATTTAGAGTAGGCATGGCAGGGAGAAGAGGTGATGGCTCAAATCCATAACTGGAAGGCAACCACATCACCCACACCTCTGCAGCGATCCTAACACCAAGCAAATATGTATCAAATCTACAAGGACTGTCTGGAAAAAGTCCAGCCATTGTTAATATAACAACGATTTGGCAACATCAATATAACCTAGCAGCCAAGGAGAGTGGACCAGAATGTGCATGTGTGAGCAATGACAACTTCACTGTACTAGTCAATGGGAGCAGTGGACACCTTTGAGTGAGCATGTGTACTGTGTGGCATTCCAAATGACTGAGCGAGTAGAGCAATGAGCCTGCATCACATTTTGCATTAAGCTTGAACATTCCTTCACGAAGATACTCAGATGATTCAGAAGGCCACAGCTATGGGTGACTGATGATTGGCAGCTTCATCATGACAATGTGTCCACTCATGCATCACATCTTGTGCAGAGTTTTTGGCAAAACATCAAATCACCCAGGTGACTCAGACCCATACAGCCCCGACTTGGTGCCCTGTGACTTCTGGCTTTTCCCAGAACTAAAATCACCTTTGAAAGGGATGAGATTTTAGACCATCGGTGAGATTCAGGAAAATACAACAGGGCAGCTGATGGCGATTGGGAGAATTGTGTGAGGTTCCAAGGTGCCTACTTTGAAGGGGACTGAGGTGTCATTGTCCTATGTACAATGTTTCTTGTATCTTTTTCAGTAAATGTGTTCATTTTTCGTAGTACATGGCTATATACTTTCTGGACAGAACTCGTGCCTTCTCTCTATTCTCTAACGGATGTAAATTCACTGCTTCTTTGTTATTTCAGAGACATACATTTTTGCAGTTCGGAGAAAGGGACCGCCTTGATACGCTTTCAGGGAGTGTCCCAAGGCAGACTGATGCCTCCATACTATGTTGAAGTGCTATAATGTTCACTGGGCTTCAGTGTTGTCAATCACTGGGGGTAATCATTTAGGAACTAAAGTAATTGCTTAGATAACCTCAAAATAAGTGAAAGGTCTAGAGCTTCTGGGGAAATAAATCAGAATAAAGA
This sequence comes from Micronycteris hirsuta, assembly GCA_004026765.1. Lineage (NCBI taxonomy): Eukaryota > Metazoa > Chordata > Mammalia > Chiroptera > Phyllostomidae > Micronycteris > Micronycteris hirsuta. Next base: position 38,862 of record PVJI01015282.1, on the reverse strand, counting down.
ATTTTAGGATTTGTATTTAGATATAATAGAACTATAGGACTAGAGAGAGTCAAGAGGACATGATGGAAAAGTGTAGGATGTAAAAGTTCCTGCTGCATTAATATTTTGCTAAGGGCCAGCTTAAATTATAAACGATAACCCAGTCAGTTCTCAGAGGAAGCAGATTTGCGAACTGGGGTTGAAGAGCAATGTGGTGTTACAGCTGCAGAAAGCCACATATTTATTTCTGAATTTCAGATTTTCATTGCACAGCAGTTAAATTCATTTCCAGCCTTATTACCAAGACTTTTGCAGAAACAAATAATTGATGTCTCTGAATTGTTACAGCATGGACGTATAAAGGTGAAAGTCTAATTAAGTAAACACATTCAATAGCTACTATACCTATTAGTTAGTGATTCAAGTGTCAGCAGGTTGATGAATGTATAAATCTTTCATAAAGTATTTAAATGTCTCCCTGACAGGCATTTGTCCCCAGATGTACATAGTTATCAGTGCTAAGATATGAAATTAAAACATTCCAAATAAAATTGTTATTGTGAAATACAACGCATGGTAAAAAGGGCATGACACATAAAGTTACAGACTAATAAATTATTATGAAATAAACACCCATTTAAGTAAGAAATGCAAAGTTGCCAGCACTTCAGAATCCCCATATGACTTGCTAATAACAAATTTTTGCCCTGCTCCCCCTCCCCTTAAAAGTAAAGTCAAAGATGATTTTGATTTTTATGGTAATTGTTTTCTCATTTTCTTTTAGAGCTCTTCCACTTCAGCACACATCTCTAAACTCTCTAGGTTAGTTTTGCCTGGATTATGGGAGCTCCCCGTGTTGATTTATTTTACTGTAGTACATTCACTTTTATTTTATAGTGTTCTATTGTATGATTATACCACCGCTTATACAGTTACTCTTCTATACAGACAGTTGCATCATTTGGGGCTATTTTAAACAATGATCTTATGAGAATTTTGTGCATGACCACTGGTACATATGTAGCACATTTTGTGGAGAATATATCTAGGAGTGATATGTTCATTTACTATTTATTATCTGTTATATGTGTAAGTTCAATTTACTAGATAAAGCCACAGATTTTTTCTATGTCTTTGTAAAATTTAAATTCCCATAAACAGCATATAAGAATTGTGTTATGCTTGCCAACATTTGATTTATCAATCTTTTTTATTTTAGTCATTCTGGTGAATATTAATTTTTATTCTAATTACTAATGAGGTTTAGTACTACCTTTTCTGCTTTTTTTTTTGTCTTTTAGATTTGTTTTTGTTTTAAAGGATTTGTTAAATTTCTTGCCCATTTTTAAGATGGGATTAGCTACCTTTGCCTTCCTGATTTATAAAAGGTCCTCTCTTTCATTCTCTCACCCTCTGTTTATCTCTATTATATATCTCTCTCACATATTATCTTTTATACGATATGATCTCTTTGTTGATTATATGTGTGGCACAATCTTTTCCCATTCTTTTATGGCGTCCCTTTGATGAAAAGATGTCCTTACTTACTTTTAGTGTTTTCTATAACTTGTTCAGGAATTTTTTACTGTTACCTTCTGGAAGCTTGATTTATTTTTATTTTTTGATGTTTACATTCATTTCTACAACCCACCTGGAATTGGTTTTAGTTACATTGAAAGGTACAGATGAAATTACATTGTCTTCCAAATGGAAACTCATTTGTCCCAACATCATTAAATGCAATAACTTTCATTTCTTTCCCTATTCTCTAGAGTTTCATCATTGTCATCAATCACATGTTCTTTTAAGTCTGGGTTTCTTTCTGGTCCATTGGTACATTAGAATATTTTTACATTAATATCATACTCTTCTACTTACTTGCCTAAATATTTTTATTTGATTTTAGGAGAGCAAGTCCTTCTAAGGAGACATGTTCTTTATCCTTTATCATCAAAATGTGTGGGATGCTCTCAAACTTAAAGGGAAAACATTAAAATTTACCATAATGAGATCTTGATTATTATGTGACTCCCTGGTGCCTTTACCCAGCATTCCTCACCTCTCAGAGGTGCTGCATTCACAAAGGCATCTACCATGTGGAAGGACTTGAAATTTAATGAAATTTGCACTGGATTGAAACTGTATTAAATGCAACCTAGAAAATAAGGACCAGAGGAACTAACTAAGCATTAACTCAAAGCAGAAGGCCGCATTTTAATACTGGAAAGACCAAGCAAGTCCAAACACAGTTTCTTCTGAGCCAAGATTGAGGTTATAGAAGCAGGAGTTTATTTTATATATTTATGGGATCAGACAGGAATGATTTGGAATGGAGAAAGGTGACTTCTGAGGTGATTGCTGGAAATATCACTGCATTTTTCTGCCTGCATTACTGGTGGCAAAAGTAAAAACCAAAGGGCATCTGTTGTTTAAAGACATTTAATGTGACTTCTTCCTGTAAAGGATTTGATTTTTCTAACATGATATTTTAGTACTAGTCTAATGGTAAAATTAGAAACGTGGCCTTCTAAATTTCAAAATCTCTGAAAACATATTGAATGAAAATGGGCTGAAAAGACTAGAGAATGGAAAAGAAAATCTACGCAGCGACCTCACTGATCTTCCAAGTTTTGTCATTGCTTTATCTTCCTTCTTAAGTGCTTGCACACACACCTCGAAAACCCTTAACTCCTCAGTGCTCATCAAATTTTCTCTTTCATAAGGTACAGATTGATTGGCTAGTTTGACAGCCCTGGCATTCATAATTCTCTTAATGTGGTAATGACAAAAGGAAAAATGACAGCAACCTAAATGGAAGAAATTAAAAAACACACACAAATGTGAAAAATAGCTTTGCATTTATAATTTTGACTACACAGTGATTCATTAAAGGTCAATGCAAGATAAAACCAATAAAAAGTTTACCCTGTTCTTGCTCCGTTGTGGCCATAATTGATACAATTATGGTATCAATGTTATCTGTGGTATTTAGGAGAAGCAGAGATAAGGATTGTATGAAATCTATTACCATAAAATTAGGTTATTTTTTTTTTTCCTTTGGGTGCTACAAAATGTTGTTCTTTTATAGAATTGAAGATCTGTGGCTTTTCGATAAGCGTCCTGGGATGCCTACGTTCACAAAACAGAATCAGTATTTTCCATATCAATGAGAAGGTATTTTTTCACACTCTTGTAATTTTCCTCTTAGGTATTCCCACAGGTACCAACACTGTCTCCACCACTTCCCCTAGAAAATTGTATTCTTTTAGAGAATTCCTTGACCCATGAATGCATATTATCTCTCATCTTGAAAAATGCCAATAAAAAAGCAAATTATATTTGTTCTCTAAGATGTTTGCTACAAACCATGACTGATTGTTGTTATATGTGACATCCACAGGAACAATAATCAAGGTTATGTTAGCATTGATTTTTGCAGATGTAAAGTCCCTTTGATGTATTACTCCATCAACACCTGCAATGACAAAATTTGCACATGAAATTAATCCCAATTAATTATAGTGTTTGTAGATAGCACTGGCTTTTTTATGTTGCAAAATAAATATTAATTTAGTGACTTTTTTTTCACCTTGTGAGGCTTATTTAGTTAAAGGAGGGGGAGTCTATTGATCAGTCTTATGAATATAAAAGAGAAGTTAGACAGCTGAAGGAGCCTGGAAAGCTAACCTACTAGGTGGGGAGCTACCCAAGTCTGAAGGCATGGTAGCGCTATTTTATTTTCATTTTTACTACTTTAGCTTTGCATTCAGGTTTTGGAGAAAAAAAGTGCTCAATCCTATATGACCTATATTTAATATTGACTTTTATGTACATGTGAATTTATTATAGTTCTTCACATATATTTTGGCTTGACCACTGTGTCTAATGGCCTTAGTTTCCTCTACAACAGGAAAAAGAAAGAAGGAAAGAAAAAAAATTTTGAACCAAAAAATGGCAAACAAAATGGGTAGTTTGGGTTCATTTGTTGAACACCTTTTCTGTGGTTTCTTTAGTCTTTTTAAAAATTCCTGTGAAAACTGTCCCCAGGAAGTAGGATAGTTTCTTTATGTTTCCAGTAATTTAGGAGAGCTATCAAAAATTATATTTCTAAGATAAAGAAGTTTATTCTTTAATTCTGAATACTTTAGATCAATGAAACATTCTTGCACTGCACACTCCTCTAAGTGGGGGATGGGGAGCTATGTCTAATATGTATCATAACCATGTGTATAAACACAGTGTTGCACCTTAGACAGGGGTGTTTCAGAATCATTTTCCCTTATGTCCCTAAATGGTCTCAGCAGTCTTTATTTTTCCAGCACTTTCATTGGGTCCTTAAGTTCATAACTTCTCATCACAGATTCTGATATACTGACAAATTTCTCATTTACTTTCCTATTTGAAAGAGTATCCCCTGTATTTTACAAAGACTTGTTCTTGTGTATAGTCACATATCTGTGCACTCAGAGATCAACCCTGACTTCTGGATATGGGATCATATTCTAGATAATTGAGTTGATTGGGAGTCTGGCCCTTGGAATTAACATCAAAACCCTTCCTGAAGATTGATTTTAATATACCATTCTTATATTTAAATAACCATAGTTCCCTAATTTACCTAATTGAAACTTTTCAGTAGACATGATTTGACTTACGGCATTGACATTGAAACTGTCAAGCAATGAACTGAGTGATTATAGTGAATTCTAATTTTTCTTAATTTTTTATTAGTCCCACTCTCAAAAGGCAATAATTTCTATTGTTTTAGCTAAGATAATTAATCATTAATGCCCTCTAATATTAAAAAGCCTTTCCATGTAAATGCATGTTCACATTTGGGCAATTGTCAAACACCTAGCTGTGAGGTGTCATCTGCTCAGTGACTTAATATTGTGAAGGGGTCGTGTGACACCGTATACAGGGATTAGGCTCTGAAACCACATACTGTATTTATATCTAGTGCTTACAATTACTGGCTGCATGACTTTAAGCTACTTATTACACTACATTCCTTTAGAATTCTTTTATAATTTTAAAATATTCTCCAAAGCAGAGCCTAATAAATAATTTCTGTCATTATACATATTGACAGAGCTCAAAATGTTAATAAGGTGTCACTTATAGTTAGATGACTCATTTAATCATCTCGAATGACCCTGCAAGGTGAACCTATTTCACCACCTTTATTATAAAGTGGGAAACTTGTTTGGGGGAAATTTCATGCAGGGTCCATTCCCTATAAAGCAGTTGTTCCATAAGCCCTTAGATCAGGCACTGCCCACAGGAAAAGGAAACCCATACCCGAAAGAGAGAAAAATTATATAGGAACACATTTTTATCTCACCAAAGGTGGGAGGAGTCTGAGGAAATCAACTTGCCCACCGGCTTGCTGGTCTTCTCGAGGGAAGTCTCCATGCCTGGGAGCCAGCACTCTCCGCTGCAGAAAGCACGGCAATAAGTAGCAATGGCAGGCAGATCGGCTTGCTGAGGTGGAACCTAAATGTGGGCTCACGTAGTCTACATCTTTCAAACCATTGCTAGTCCATTTGAGAGTCTATTGTTCAAAGGTTACAGTGGCTGAAAACGGTTCTAACCAACAGAAGCCATTTTATTCACCTGGAGGTTACAAGATGCTTTCTGTTGGGCAATGAAGTGAGACATAAAGATTAGCGTACAATATACTCAGTCCCCTAAGTTTTATCCACATGTGTCTTCCCAAGATCCTGTTCTGTCTGATCTTCTGATCTTGCATCTTCCAGATCCTAATTGGTAGGCTAATCCGTATGCCACTGCCCAGGAGTTTCTGTATTTATTTCTCTCAGTCATCATCTCATGCCATAGAGACTTTCCAAATTATAATGCATGGATTTCTGCCCCCTGGAAGTATTTCCCTCACCACTGGCCTTTAGAATTCCCCCTGTGACTGCCCATGGTGCAATTTGCACCAACCTCAGGCCTGGATTTTCCTTCTCCATCAGCTAGTTTGGGGAAAACTGTCAAAAGGTCCTAAATTTGCGATAAAGGAGAGATGACAAGTGCAGTAGAGAGTCTGGACATAGCGTTTAAGTAACTAACGTGTCCCCTCTGGGTACTTTTTTATCACATGATATTTGCTGCAAGTCCAGCTCAACCTTACGACATGGTGGACGTGACAATACCCACCTCCTAAGAGAGACCTCCTGTCACAAGGCTTTGGGCGTAATCATCAGACACCCAGTCTCTACTACGGAATCATTCTTTCCCTGGGGCTGCTTTTCAATGTCCTATGGAGTTTCCCACCATAGAAGATAGGAGTGCTGTGTCTTCAGCCAAAGTAGAGATGGATGTGATTCAGGCCTCCAAAAGAATCTGATTCCAGAAAGTTCCACTCTTGTTTGGGAAATGATATAGGGATATTTGTAGTAGTTTTAGAATAATTTGCTATGCAATAGTCATCGATTAAACAAAATATTTACAAAGACCTTACTATACCAAACATTCTCCTTGGTACTGTGAAAACACAGAAAAGCATTAGGCTACAAACTTCAGCAGCTTGCATTAAAGCAAAGCCAAAACAAAATGGAGATAAAGGATTCAAGGAAAGCCACACCAGGCAGTAGTAATCTGTATGGTGCCAGCAAAGAGATAAGGGCTGTTAGAGAGTTGACTTTGCAGGGTACACAGTGACTTAAAAATTAGGACTTGTACCTCAGGCTTTGCCCCAGGAAGCGAGAATGCTCTGTTCACTGGTTCGGTCAAATGTGACAGCTGCAGTTCCTGAGTCTAATGCAGAGTCAAAAGACCACAGTATTTTTTTTTTCATTTTTAATTAAATTTATTGGGGTAATATTAGTTCATAAAGTTACATAGGTTTCAAGAACACCAGTCTAAAATACATAACCTGTATATTGTAGAGACTGTTGATGGGTCAGAAACTTCACTCCCTTTACGGGCAGCATTTGAACTGAAGGAGCAAACTGTAGTTCTAGGACCACCAATGCCAGGCTTCCAGCAATTAGGAGGGCAGCGGCTGCTAGTTTTATGTTTCTGGAGCTATTTCTTTTCCTGATTTAAAAGCCCATTGAGCTTGCTTCCTGGTTCGAAATTCCTTCTAGAGCTTGGAAATTAGATAGGATAACCAATGCAAAATATCCCTGGCTTTTCCTTCCTAGTTAATGTGATTATCTCTCACTTTCATATAATATTCACTAATATCTGTGGCCAAAGTAATAATTTAAAAATAATTCTGTTTGTATTAAAGTGAATATTTTAACATTCATGAGAATATATTTATAAATATGGCTTGGCTTTTGTCACTGCTTCTATGTTATGCATTTTTAAGTATAGCAAATGGTAAACATATGATGATGCACCCAAATATTTATTAAATAGATTATTTTGTCAAGAAACTCAATTAGGAATTATGAGAACCAAACAAGTGAGGTATTAGATATTGCTTGTCCTGCCAAGTCTTTAAAATTGAAATGGGTAACTAAGCTGTGTATAAATTATACACATGTGCACACCTGCCTGTGTACACACATTCAGTCAAGGAGATTAAAAATAAGAGCGAAAATAATAACTACCAAATCATAAAAGATGCATCCAGTTAAAACAGCTAACATTGACTGTGGAGTAGAACAGTAGGGCTAAGGCTTAGATTCAGTGGGAAATGTGCTGTTTGCAAACAGTGGGAGCACTGAGAAAGGGGGATTGGCGTGGGTCTTGAAAAATGGTAAGAACACAGCTAAGAAAAGAGAGGACAATAACACATAGGTACAACAATAGCATAAGAACTTAGAAGAACCCTGGCTAGTATAGCTCAGTGGATTGAGGGTCGCTGGTTCGATTCCCAGTCAGGGCACATGCCTGGGTTGCAGGCCAGGTCCCCAGTGGGGGCCATGTGAGAAGCAACCACACACTGATGTTTCTCTCCATCTCTTTCTCCCTCCATTCCCTTCTGCCTATAAATAAATAAATAAATAAGAAGTTAGAAGAGATCTGAATTTGGAAGAGTGAAGTATATCGAGCTGTTGAAGAAGAGGGCTTAATTGGAACCAGAATGATTAGGTAAGGCTGAATTATGAAGGGAAGTTATTACCTGGATGGGAAGTTATGATGGCATTTATTAGTCAAAACTAAGGAGAGGAGTTCTCCATTTTAATGCAATAATCATGTTCATAGGCCACAGATCATGAGTGTTTTTACTTTCTGCTTTCAATATTGTGTTTTTATTTATCAAGCGTAGATGCATAAATTCTACTGACCCATAAATAAGGCCTATTAACCAGAAGTGGGGGGATACTGACAACAGGGTTGTCTTTATTCTTTTGTTTCTGATGTGGGTACGAACAGTACCTCTTGAGAAATCTAGTTGAATCTCTGCACACAATGTTTGTCAGTGCACCTTAGCCACATTGTAACATTTAACACTTCCTAGGGACCTTATAAAATCCATTGGTCTGCAGTGCACCCATTCGCGGTGCATGCCTTTCACACAGCCAGATACGCCAGCCAGCACCAAACACAATGCTTCTCTGTTGATACATATTAGTATGTTCAAAGAATCCTGGCCTCTCCATTTGCATATGAATGTGAAATAATTCTGTGAATGTGCGTGTGGGATTTAATTGTTTTTTAAACAATATACTCTTATCTTTCTGGAAGCGATTCAGGCCATCAAAGGGTTGTCAGTGATGAGCTCGCTAATTACTTTCCAATACTTAGCCTTGTATTTCCCCTTCATTACTGGTGCTCTGTTCCCTCTAGTATTACATGACTATTAAAAAAGTTCATTTAGAATCCAGTCAATCTTCCAGTGCCAATTCTGCACTTTCAATTTGTTATTCAACAAGGACACAATGGGAATATTTGTAGCTGCTAAGGAGCTACTCATAAACTTTTTCCTGCATTGTTGTTACAAAATTTCATGGAAAATTTAATTAAAAAAAAAAAAAAGGTTACAGCTATAGAGTATTCAGGACACAAACTGTCATCCTGAGCAAGAAGACAAATAAAGAAAAGTTAAATCAGTATATTAAATTTGTATTTTTCAATGACACAGATGCTGATTATGTTTTATCTATTTTCTCTTTTGCTTTTTAGCCATTGAAGGTAGCCAATGTATCAAAAAGTGTCCACTAGGATGATTGTATGTCTAGCAGAATCTTTCAGCAGCAACTACAGAACTGATGTATCTTATGGATTTTGTTTGCTTTTGGGGACTGTACACTGTAGGAAAAGTATATAAAAGCAATATTAGCAAACGGATGATCTGAGAGTCACATTATTCCTTTCAGCAGGCTGAATTAATAGTCTTGGGATGTGTTTTCATCATGCCAATCATAGATATTTCCAAACATCTGGACTTCGGGCATCGAGTCAGTAAAACATCTGGATAATTGATTAGCACTGTAATTGCTTTTGTGATAGTGTAGATGCTACAGATATTTGATTCTTCCTCCAAATGAGATGAAGGTAGAATGTTTAGCAATAGACTTAAATTCAACATTTGGGGTTTTATGACTTGCTGCCATGAGGAGGTGCTCAGCTGTGGTCTTTCACGTGTTTAACTAAGTAACATATCCTTACACACATTTTTACAATCACCGATGAATAAATTTAAAATGTTAGCAAAACTGTTCAAGTTCTGAAAGTCTTGGCAGGTAAGGCGGGAACAATTCGGGCAGCCAAAGACAGATTAAGACTGTGATGACAGTTCATTTGGAGATGATTATAGGCAAATGCCAGGAAACCTGTTGGATATTCACAGTTTTGATGAAGGTTCAGAGTTTGTGTGATACTGAAAATGAAACACTCAAACCATGTGTGAGCCCAGGAAAAGAGAAGGCCCAGTGAGAGGGAAGATAATCACAATCTTGCTCTGAGGTGTGCATGTGAAGTGGCCATGGCAGGACAGTCATCTGGGCTAGAATGACATAAGGCATTCAGAAGGCACTGAGGTTTAAACCGGTGTGGCTTGGAAAATTCAGAAATTCTTAAATTGCCCATTTTAATTTGGAGATAAAGTCATGTAGACTCTATTCAATATATTTGAAATTTATCAGAAAACTTCCCTGCCTTCATGGCTGTTTCTAAACAGCTATTTAGAGGAGGAATTCCTTAAACTGAGATAATTAGAAAGGTTTTCTAACTATCTCAATGTACTGTGGATCATCCTCTATGCAAAATGTCCTCGTGTGCTTAGAAGCCAGGCAATTAAAGCAGAATAAGGAATGTCTTTGAGAAAATAGATATTCTCAGTATTTGGTTCAAGCAAACTAAAAGGACCATGATTGTACGTATAATGTAACTGAATGGGTTATGTTACAAGATTTTGTATTCTAACTCAAACTCCAGGAAAACTCAGTTATCTGTATGATAAATGTAGTGCCCTAGGGCATCATCCAGGTAACTTGCTGACCATGAAAACAACACCTAGCTATTTGTTTCCAGGATAGGGGCCTTTTCCTCCTGAGTCATCTGAGAAAATATCAGCACAAGTACTTACTAACTGAGGTGGGATGGCACAGGTGACTCACAGATTGCAGGATGAATTGGCAGGGAAATCTAAAGCAAATAAACAAAGACTAATTCAAATCGCAACATCCAAATACAATTTCCCCTCTATGTCCAGCCTACAATGACCTCACTTTGTGAATATTACAGTTTTCATCACACCTATGGTGGGCAGCCTGTACTGCCTGAGGAAAGGTGTTCCGTTGTCTTGCACGCTTAGATCATTTTTATTAATGCATGTAATATAACTATGTCGTGATGGAGATGTCTTCATGTACAATTTATTGAGCCAAATGAATTATTTTACATAGCCACTACTTCAAAAGCTTCTCCTCCCACAACCTAAGCCGACTGGCGGACAGGAGCTCTGTCTGTAAACGGTGGGTTCTCACTAGCACTTGTTCAGAACACACATTGGCTGCTTGGTAAATAAACTATTGTCGTGGCTGAGGAATTCCTGAAACCCTGATGCTGTGAGACATAACGTTGAGAATTGATTAATATTCGTTAAAGCCATATCCTTTCTGATTATTATAGAATTTTGGGGCATAAAATATAGACAGAAAGAGTATATTATATGAAAGAAATAAAGAGCCTATATTTGAATACTCACATGCTATGGTAGAGAAAGCAATAGAACACATACGTGCTAAGGCATATTAAGCAAGTTATTGAACCTCAGTTTCCTTTTATAAAAATTACAAAAAATAATATCTTTCCTTTCTGCCCTAGAAATTTGTTTTGGGAATAAAATTGAAGGGACGCAGAAGCATTCAAAAAGCAACTGTTGGCACAAATATAGATACTATTATATTTGTTAAATATTCATAAGAAACTGTTAGACACAGTAGATCTAGAGAAGAATCTAAAGAGTTAGATGATTAAATTATTTTCAGGCAAAACGCTCTGATTTGAAATAAGTGTAAGCCAAATTCACATGCTGTCCCATGAGGACACTTCCCTCACATGCACTATGTCAAGTACAGCATTGTGTGAGGAGATAAAAGGAAGAGAAAGTTTTTAAAACTTTCAATTATAACCCCACACAAGAATAAAAATATCTTCAGTTTTCTCATTTATTTTTATTAGTTGGGTAGAAAGAGAAATGTGTAGATCTTCTGACAACTATAACAGTTTATGAACCATAAAGTTAGGTAATAGAAGTTGTTGATTAAAAAATACATGTTTTTTGAAAAGTATTAAAAATAATAAGACACCCTGATGTTTTAAAGGTTTAGGTGCATAAGTCTTTTGTTTTGACATTTATGTCATTACTGAAATGCCTTGATTAAACATTTAACCATCATTTGAAGTTTGTTTGTCCTTAAATTTGTCCTTACAATTTGATTCAACCTCTTGCTTTGCTGATTTAATAAAAAATACTATTAGCTGTTCGCAGATAGTAAATGGTGGGATTTTATTCTGAATTGTTAATATATCAGATGGGCATAAAAGAGTGGTTAGCTGGGGAGAAAGGTAATATTTGTATGTATGCTGAGTTTCTTACTTTTCCTGACTTTGTCATTTTGTTTATGACAACTGCCAAAGGAAATGGCTGTTTATTTGTTTAGAACGCAAATTCTTGGTTTGTGAAGGGTAGTAGGTATGGATGTTGACCCTCATATACACTAACCCCTGGAAGGTCAGAGGCACGATCTTAACAATCTTAAGGAATATGTATGTGATTGTGGAACTGTGAAAATAGTTTCCTCATAATTGCATTCTTGCCTATGTTAATTTAAAACTATTTAAGAGAGCTGAGGACCCAGTAATTGTATATATTTTTCTAAAAAACAACTAAAGCTACCTTTGAAAATGAAAAAACATATTCACAAACAAGTGCATAGAGTGAGACAAATCCTGTAAATGTATTTTAGATTCCAATGGCAAAGGTGTGAGTCTCTTTAAGAGTACTACTTATTTCCGAAGACCAGTATGCATTTCTCATAGCAGTGTGCTAGTCTGAGGGTGATGTAATTAATTGCATAGAGCTTGTGTGTGTGGATTGTCAGCCATGTGGCCATGAGCTTTGGTCCCAACTCTGCCGTTTTCTGAGTGACTTTGAATATATTTACATCTCTGGACTCAATTTCCCTAAAATGGAATACTAATACTAGTGCCTATTCATAAAGTTGACAGGAAATATCTCTCAAAATATTAATTACTGATTTTATTAATCTGCTTATGCTTTGATAACAGGATAAGATACACTGGGTGACTTAAACAATTGAAATCTTTCACAGTTCTGGAAGCTGGGACACCAAGATGGAGGAGCCGGCAGGGTTGGTTTCTGGTGAAATCTGTCTTCCTGGCTTGTAGATGGTCTTCTTCTTACTGAGTCTTCACATGGCTATTCTTTTAGACACATGCATGCATTCAAAAGAGGGAGCTCTGGTATTACCCTCTTCTTATAAGGACCCTAGTCCTATTGGATTAGTGCACCAGTCTTATTACTACATTTACCTTAATCACATTCTTAAAAGCCCCCTCTCTAAACACAGTCACATTTGGGATAGGACTTCAGTATATGGATTTTGGGAGGGCACATTTCAAGCCATACACTGGTCTTGTTTTCCATAGCATATTCTGGGATATCCAGAATGCTCTCTGTGATGAGATGCTGCCTCTCTCTTGCCCTAGTATGTTGTATCATGCTCGATTCATGGTTTGTGACTGGGTAGATTTCATATTTAGTCAGCAGCTCATGCCTAGTTTTTAGAGACCCTTAATTATATTCTTTGTGTACATACTTATGTTCCTGGCTTGGATGCTTTCCTAGATTAATACTTTGTAACTCAATAATGTAAGTGAAGGGGGACCTGTGAAGAAGATATAGGGTACCTGTAAGGGACTCAGAAATGAAACATAGAGGAAAAAATGTTAATGTCTCTGATTTGGGGGGCATGAGAGGATTCAGACTAAGTCACTAAAATGGAATTTCTGACTGAAAGAGCTATAGCTGAATATAGCTTTAAAATTACTCAGGTATATATTAACTGGTTTTTGTTGCCTTCAGAGAAGGTAGCATTCAGGGGGTCACGCGATCAAGGGACATGGAATACAACAAGGCCTGTCTTCAAAAAGTCCAGCCATTGCTAATATAACAAGAATGCAACATCAATGTAACTTGACAGTCACGGAGAGTGGACTGGATGCACATGCATGAACAATGACAACTTCACTGTTCCAATCAGTAGGGTCGGTAGACACTGTTGAGTGAGCATGCGTACTGTGCAGCCATCACATTTAACATGACTGAGAGAGTAGAGCAATGAATCTGCATCAAATTTTGCATTAAACTTGAACATTCCTCCACAGAAACTATTTGGATGATTCGAAAGGCCCCATGTATGGGCAACAGATGATTGGCAGCTTCATCGCAACAATGCGCCCACTCATGCATCACATCTCGTGCAGTTTTCTGGTGCATCAAATCACCCAGGTGACTCAGCCTCCCTACAGCCCAGATTTGGTGTCCTGTGACTTCTGGCTTTTCCCAAAACTAAAATCACCTTTGAAGGGGAAGAGATCTCAGAATATCAATGAGATTCAGGAAATTATGAGGGAGCAGCTGATGGCGACTGGGAGAACTGTGTGAGTTCCCAGAGTGCTTACTTTGAAGGGGACTGAGGCATCATTGTCCTGTGTACAATGTTTCTTGTGTTTTCTTCAATATCTCTTCAATATCTTCATATTACATGGCCAGACACCTTCTGAACAGACCTGTGTTTAGTGCTCTTATTCCTAGTTAGGAAGAGTATGAAACTCCATACCTATTTCCAAAATATCTCAGCCAGATGCTGACCGAGGGTCAATTTAGTCTATGCCTGGGAAGTTGGGTTTCCTTCGAGCAGTTGGGGAAGACATTCTCTTTGCTTAGTAACAGTGCCCCTGCTCCCCAATCTCAGGAGTCCCACTTCTAACTGAACAAGTAGAAATCTGTGGTTAAATCATTGGCCTTGTACCCAAAAGTCAATCTCTCATTGTATAGGTTCCCTTTTTTCTCTCCCTGAATTCCATACACAGTTTACTCTCCCCTGTACACATAGATCATGCAATTCTGAATCGTTCAGAATGGTTCAGGTAAGTAATCTTCAGTTTGCCTTCATGCAAAAATACTTTTTCACTTGGATCCAAAACTCTCACTCCCTTCCCCATCCCACAAAGATAGAGTTTTGGAGACCCAGTTGCCTTTCTGTGGAATAGAGCACATATTAGGCTGAGCATATGGGGGGTCATTAGACAAGACCACAAACCCTGAATATTTTAGTGTTGATTTAACAAGAAAATAATCACTCCAGCTTCTGTTTAAAAATATGCCTTATTGACAGAAAGTATTTTAATTAAAAGAATGGGCTGAAACTTTAAGAGACATGTAGTCTTGTTCTTTCTATGACAGTTACAGTTAGCTGTATGAGGTAGGTCACCAATCCCACCAAATCTCAGTTAATTTATTTGTAATATGGAAATAAGGGTAGACTCTTCCTCATATATTAGGAAAGACTTAATAGAGGACCTAACACAATCTCAGTACTCATTGAAGAATATCTGTTTATGTTAATAGCTATGACTACTGCGACTCCCAGTCTAAGTTTCAGCTCTACATTATTCTTTATTTTGTATTCATCTCTATTTCCACAGCAGGCCGGTCATAACCCTGCTCAATAACATAGAGTCAAAAGAGGAGAAGTGAAAGGAACTTCTTGAGATAAATGCTATTCCAAACCCTGGGCAATACACACATGAGCAGGACAAAGACCTTGCTTACATGAAGATGTTTTCAGTATATACATACACACACACTGAATATACACACATGTATACACACACACACACATAGACACATGCAAATATTTTGAGGAAAAATAAAGTAGATAGAGTGCTTAATGGCAGAAAGGTGAGGTTACATTAGTTTTATTAGTCAGAAAATGCCTCTTTATGAAGTTGATATTTCAATGAAGGCCTTAATAAAATAAGAGGTGAGGCCAAGTGAGGATTTGGGGGCCAGAACATTACAGGCGGGTAAAAGAACAAGTGGAAAAGTAACATGAGCTGCTCAAAGCATAGGGAGAAATGAGAGGCTCAGGGTCACAGTGATGGCAATATGGGGCTGAAGTCAGAGCAGTAGGCAGGAGAGAGATTGTGCATTGCCTGTAGACTCTGGTAAGGGCACTTAGCAAGTTCAGGCTAAACTGCTGTAGTTGGGAAACCCCCAAACAGAATGGCTCAGGCATAGTAGACATTTGGTTTTCCTTCCTACTGTTACAGGTAAAGACTATTAAAGGTAAACAGGGTAGGGCTTTGGGGTGGCACTGCTCCAAGGTCATCCAGTTTTTTGTTGCTTGTTGCCCTGCCACTGGGCAATATCCTAATACGCTATGTCAGGGTTTTAGCTGATGAAAAGGGGAAACACACACACACACACACACACACACACACACACACACATACATACACTGTTTAAGACTATAACTCCTAAATTATACAGATCAGTACCCACATTAAACAAAGGGAACTACAGAATGTAGCCAACTAAATTTCCAGATTTTTATATTATTACAAATTTAAAAAGGCAGAAGAGGGGTAGTTGATAATGGAGGCCAACTGCTGATTTTCCACAGCAAGAAATGTAGATTTTATTTAAAATGTGATGTGAAGCCACTGAAAATTACTGAGAGAATTTACAGAGTTAGAAGTCTTTTAACTTTTGTGCATAGTTATAATATAGAATATACTTCTAGAATGTAGAAGAAAAGAGAAAGAGAAATAATTTGAGTGGTTGCAGTGACTCACGTGAGCAATGAAGGTGATTTGGGTCAGAGTGTTTGCTGTAGATAGAAGTTTTGAGAGTCAAAGTATGGTGAAGAGAAAGCCAGAAGATATTGCTATTTTTGTTTTATGGTGAAAGAGAAATGCAATGGTGATGAAAGTTCCTTCCTAAGATGTTGGACTGAAAATTGGGTCTTCTACTATATTTGAGAAATGTGTTGAGAAATCTACTTATGTATCTATTATAAAATATAACTAATGTCTTATGGATGTAGGTATGTATTTAACAAAAAAGATTAGCATATGTGCCAAGATCTATGTTAATACCAGTTTGGTTATTCTGTGATATCTGCTTCTCTCTCAGTCCCACAGTATTTGTAAGCTCAGTGTCTCTTTTCTGAATATAAAATACAAAAAAAAAAAAAAAGGAAAGAAAGTAAATAGGTGAACCACAGAAAGAGAACAAGAACCGCAGGATTTATTTCTAGATTAAATATTGTCTGACCTTGGGCAATTCATTCAACTTGCAAGGACACACATATCTTCATCTGTAGAGTGGGGATAATGATACTAGTCTTATCTACCTCAGAGGATCATCGTGGATCCCAATGGAATAAGAGATGTGAAAAGACTCTGTTTAAAACGTTAACATCATGGTGAATAATTTATATCACATTTTAAATTTCAATCTGATTCCTCCCAAGGTACCACTTGGTAAAAGCAACCACTTCTCATGCTTTGTTCTCTCCTATTCCCAAGGCAATTTGGCTCCTCAAAGCAGGTCAAGCAGACATCAAAATAAGCTCGCAAAGTTAGAATCTGTAGGTTTAAGATAATTAAGTTTTTGGTGTTTTTTTTTAAAGTCCAATTCATTACTTATAATGAGGATATTAAGCAACCTTATTATAAAGACTGATGATTACAGTTTTCTGGCTGGCCAGCACCATATTCATTTTAAATATTAAGGGCAAGTTATCAGAAATGCTGCACCAAATTTCTTTATTCAATCAGTAAGTCTGAATATTTGAATACCCTTCATATGTAAGGCAATTTGTGTAACACTTTCTAACAGATATTTGGGATTTAGGACCAAGAAAATAAACTTGATTTGGTAAATGCAGGGTGATTGAAAATCTAAGATACATCTTAATATTTATTTTCTTTCCAGAACTCATTGGGGAACAATGTAGTTTTACCTACAGGTTTTGACTATCAAATTTTCTCAAACAAGGTACTGTTACAGCTGTAATATAGTATGCCCGGGGGGGATGAAACTCCATATTGTAAACACAGTATTTCTCCCTACTACATTTCTTTTACTAAAAGATTTCCAGAAATAGATTAAAACTGGAAACATCTTATGTTAAGATAAAAAATGATCTATCCCATATTTTAATGGAAGATTTGATGATTAAGAAAAGCAAAAGACAAGATTTTAAGGGAACGTTGAGTTACTGGTGGCGGCATCAGACAAAGCCCCTGACTTCTAGGGTTTGAGTTCACTCCCTTTTCCCATTCAAGGAATATCAGTAAAAATATCTAAGACAAACACCTTTGAGTTCTCATCAGATCTAAATGATTGATCCACAGAAATAAAGTATTTCTTGTACCCTTAGCAGAGCCCTAAAAGAAGGTGGATAGAAGGGCCATTTCTAATATCATTTTTTTCTTGGAATTCCCTAGGGTTACCTCCTCCTAAAGGTAATAGTGTTGCTCATTAAATATATTATAAATGTCGAGTATTGATCACCTGATATGCCTTGTATGCATAGCTGGATGAAGTTAGACCAGATTTGTTACACTAGATTCTGTTACACTACATTCTTCAGGGGATATTTATTGTATGACATAACCGGGCAGCCCAGAAGCATGACAGAATCTAAAGGTACCTACCAGTGTCTTTGGGACTCTTACTTTTTACATTTTTCAGTTTAGCCTTTATGTTTAGTTACACGCTTTCCTACTATACAGGCTTTTCCTGCATTTGAATGGGGAAAATGAGTACCGGGAACTAACTGATCAGATTACTTACCTTAGCAACCATGGTTGAAAGGAAAGGTTTCTTCTTCCCTTTGTCTATATATAGTATAGAGAAAAAAATCTGATTGGTCCTTTCTAGACCAATCACTTTGCCACAGTGATGAGATATCTATATTCATTCATTTTGTGTCATATACCCACATCGATTACCAGAAGCATTATTGTGTATACAACTAGATGGAAGAGAGGGCTAGAGAGTAGGCACATCAATGGCTACCACAATCAGGAAAATCCTGCAGATGCTTACTGCACTGCAGTTTAATTTTGCTTGTATAAATCAGAGGAGTGGCATTGAATAACTCAGTAGAATCTGAAGCAACAAGAATTAATGCACAGGGTGTTAATATATTACATCCATGGCATACTCAACTTTACTGATTTATATGCCAGGGAACATCTTTCCTTGCTAGGCAGTACAATTCATTGTTTGATAACTCTTGCTCATATAAAAACCATAATGTAAGTCCAAATTTGCCTGTTGATTCTTTAATTCTAGTTTCACTTTTTGAAATAAAATTGTCCAAACATACTGCCTCTTCTCATATCAGCCCTCATGTATATGGGTTACACTGTACCCTGTCCTTCTGTTGCAGTCACTCGCCATTCTGATTTATCTCCTCTGGACAATCTTCTGTGAAAACTGTTGCATGTGAGGTTATGGGGAAAGCAGGGGGTGGAAAGGAATGAAAAAGAAGAGATGCAAGAAGAGTGAGAATACCTATATGAGTGACTGTTTTTCTAATGTGTAAACGAATAAGGGGGCAAGTGGAAGGAATGGGAATTAATGGGTGCGATTATTGGGAATTAATGGGTGCATTCACCCATCAGGGCACATCATTCTACTGAAAATACTAAGCAAATTAAACACAACACCAATCTTTCTTAATGCAAAAAAGCAAGATGATATTCAAACAAGTAGGATTAAACAGATGGTATATTATGGAGAAAGGAAAATTGCCTATAGTTCAATCATACCTCAAAGCCATTCCTAAGTTTAAGGTAGCTGTTCATTTAAGCCAAACTGAGCACTGTCTTACTACTCTTTTCTTGTCAACCAGTTATTTATCTGTTTTTTTTTTATTTTTTGTTTTACTTTATATCCTATGGAAAATGGGAACATCCAGGAATATGTGGTTACATTTTCAGTGTCATAAGGAAGATGCTGGCTGTTCAGCTGTTTTTGAAGAAGGGGGAAAGAAACATGTCAAACATTTTTATCAGAAAGTCAGAAAAACTGTTAATTTTGGTGATTGAATAAAATCACCCAAGGTAACTAGTAAATGGCAGGGTTGAAAATTAAACTTATATCTCTAGGATAAAAAATACTATACCCATTACACTAACCTACCTCCAAATTACCTCAAAGCCTTTTGGGTTATCTTCCAAACATTCTAACTCACAGGCTTTGATTTCTTTTCTTTTGGATGCTCTTCACTTTGGCCAAACCAAGCTGTACCAAGAAATGGTCAAGTCTCCACTATACTTCCATGATTATTTTTTAAAATCTATCCCAGTGTGTTTGGGTCTTCAACTTGATGTGTAGTGACCAAAAGCAAATGCCAGTGGAGTTTCTGAAGGGAGACACAGAAATTTTCTTGAACCTGGGACATACAAAAATCAACACACTTGATGTAAACAGTTCAGGCTTCTTTATTAGGCATACCTTTTGTCCCACAGTTGTTGTGAACAACAAGGGTTCATTCGTTCATTAATTCATTCATTTATCCATGCATTTATTGGTCCAACAAATATTTATTGAATGCCTACTCAAATTTGGGCACTATTTAAGGTTTGGGAATTCAATGAACAAGAAAGGTAAGAAAAGACAAGCTCTTTAAAGTTAAACTTTCACTTAAAAGGGAAAAATAGGTGTTATATAGGCCAATAAATAAATAGATAATATAATTTAAATAATGATAACTCATGGGGAGATTATAAAGTGTTAGTTATAAGGATTGGAGAAATCTAGGGTTCTTAATCCAGGGTACGTGGATTTCTAGTGTTTCTATATATGTGAGTAACAGGTTCAATGAACTCCTAGAAATTATATAAAAATGTGTGGCTATAGACATGCATAATTTGGAGGGAAAGAGTTTATTGCATCCATCAGTGTCTTAAAAGAATATATAGCCTATAAATGACCCAGGACCCTGAGATTGACATGATGAGCCTTTCAGAGGAGGTGATGCTAGAACTGAGAAGTGACTATGAAGAACCAGGATATGAGAGTCTGTGCGCCTGGAGTTCCAAGCAGAATAAAGAGTAAGTTCCTAAGAACACACTTGGTGGGATGTATGGGAATAAAAGAGCTAGAGGCGTACATGGGAGAGAATTGTTTAAATACTCAAAGAAATAGTCAAGAGATGGCTCAAATAGTTATTTTACACCCAAGTAAAGAATTTAGATTAATCCCTGGCTGTTGTAGCTCAGTGGATTGAATGCGGGCTGGGAACTAAAGAGTCGCTTGTTTGATTCCCAGTCAGGGCATATGCCTGGGTTGCGGGCCAGGTCCCAGTGAGGGCCATGTGAGAGGCAACCGTACATTGCTGTTTCTCTCTCTCTCTGTCTCCCTCCTTTCCCCTCTCCCTAAAAATAAATAAAATCTTAAAAAAATTAGATTAAAAAATATGTACATGGACCTTAGAACCATAACAAGGATGTAATGGGGACTATGTACTATGATAATTTCTTCCAGAGATTATATTTTAAAGAGGCAAGAAGAAAAGTTTAGAGCCCACTTAGGACTTTCTTTCAGGTGTTCAGGGACAAGGCAGCAAGGACCTTAGCCAGAGTAATGGTATGAGGCATACACAGACTTGCACAGATTCCAGGATACATTTTTATAGCAGAGCTAGGAAAGTTTACTTTGGAAGGTTTTAGTTCTATTGTGATGATCTGTGTGAGATACTTATTTTCCAACATGCAGTAAATACACATTTCAGTTAAAAAAACATATGGTGGAATTTTGACTAATAAAATCAAAATTTGACAAAAGCCAAATGTCAATATCATTTTAAGATATAAAATATCTAAGATTATGTCACATTGCATTATTACTACACTTTTTCAATTTTTAATTGTTAAATGTTAAAAGTTTGAATGTCACAGGGAATAATAATTTTTTTCAGCAGTCACAGCCTCTATATGACAATTATAAATGCTTTCTCACTTTCAATTGAGGTCCCTGAAGGAGTAGGATAATTTTTATACATCATTTTCTCTTTTTCTTAAAATTGAAGATTTCACCAGAATATTTAAGTATATTTTATAGTAGATATTCAGAAATTGACAATAAATTCAAATTACATTTCTTTTTCCTTTACTAACAGATTGGGAGAGATATGGATCTATCTATCTATCTATCTATCTATCTCTCTCTATATATATATATATCATCATCATCATTATATAAGTGATGATAACTTACACAATCACATTACTCATTGTACATTTCATCAAGTGTGCCAGAAGTGAGGTTGAAACATATGGCTAGTTAGCCTTTCAAAGCCAAAATTTAAACATATGGATAATTCAATTATGGATGTGATAATAAAAAAGAAATTATAAGACTCAGTAGAAACCAAACCATGAGCCAAAGAAAGACAAATTATTCATAAGTAAATACATATTTTATATCAAATGAAAATCAACTTTGTTATTAACCAATCAACTCCTATTCCCAAAATTTGGCTAACAGAATTTCTATACTTACATGCCACATAGTGGTTTTTCCTATTGCTATATCCATATTAACATACATTAATACATATTACTACAGTGCAAGGGAAACTCAAAGAAAATATGTTATTTAGTTCTTTTCTATCATCTCAGCTTTTACAAGAATATCGATTAATGTGCGTTCCTGACACAAAGTTTGTTCTTCCCCCACGTTCCGACAGGCCACTGTTTCCCGGGAAGGTAACTACAGATGTTGCATAGTTTGTAAGGTAAATTATATCAATCAAATACTCCAGTTACTTTTTGTTCATATCTTAAGTTTTAGTTGGGAATATTGTCATGTATTTGGTCAGGTAGGTCCAGGGACTTAAATATTATAGGCCCTGCCTGTCATCTCATAAAAAATAGTCAAGTTCATATCACACTGATAGGACCTTGAGATCTGTGAGATCAAGACAGAGACTGAAAATGTACCTGACCTCCGATATGACTTTACTAAAGTTTGTGATGACAGGCAGTAAATTGAATGCAGTGTTTCACTGAGTTGATTTGACAGCTCGTAGCAAGCTGTAAAAGTTTGTAGAAACTCCAGTTTCTGTTATTTCAAATATATGATTACAGTGTAGAAAGTGATAGAATCAAACCTCCACGATATTTCATACAGAGATAGTATGTGTGCAGAAAAACACACACATATATGCACACAAATAAGCAGACCACCATAAGTATGTATATTTACACTCCACCTTAAAAAATACAAATTATTTGGGAAAATTCTTGATCAAACAAAATTGGGTAAAAAATTTTACTGAGCTTGCAGAAAAGTGATTAATTAATATTTCTACTTTTTACCTCATGCATGAAATATAATAATTATTCAGAAAATATTTTAACTGACCTTTTTATTTTGCAGAACTACATTTTTTTTAAAAAATCAAGAAAAAAAGAATACCAATGTTTTATCCTATTTAGAAATTTTTTAGGATGAGTTTATTCATGTTGTTGAGCTAAATTAAAACATAAGAACCTTAGCACAGAGGTATGTTGGGAAGGATGAGGCTGTAAGAGGTACACATGGATGGGAAAATTCAAGGCTTATGAAAGAGTAGTATGCTGACTCTCGGCAAATTCTATTGAATATTTGATCACGGATGTCACTAGAGTGCTTTGAAAAGTTTTTCCAAATCGTTTTATCTTTGCAGACTTTTGTCTGATGGACTCTAGACACATGAACAATTACTACCAGAGTGTATGCAACTAATTCGTGCTAGCTGTGACATGTATAAATCATGCGGTAAAAGGACAAAGGTTATTAATAACCAATAAATTTGAAAAGTAATGGAAACATATGAATGGTCCCCTTGAGTCCTTCTTCCTGTTCTTTACTCCAAGGCCCATGTGAGAAGGAAAACAAAAACAGACAAACAAAAACCCACTTAATGAAGCGAAGAACTAGAAGGCATTAGCTATATGATTAAAAAATAAATTATCAGTTTATTCAATAGTATTTCTTTTTTTAACTTTGTAAATGTTTTTATTGTTGTTCAATTACAGTTGGCCCTATTTTTCCATTACTCTCCCCTGCCCTATCCACCTCACACCTCCCACATTCAATCCTTCCCCCATCCCCGTTGTCTTTGTCCATGGGTCCTTCATACATGTTTCTTGACTTGACTGTTTCTCTACTTTCCCCCTTTATCCCCCTCTCCCTCTCCTCCAGTCACTATCAATTTGTTCTTTATTTCCATGTCTCTGGTTCTATTTTGCTCACACACATGTTTGTTTTGTTGACTAGGTTCCACTTATAGGTAAGATCATGAGGTATCTGTCTTTCACTGCCTGGCTTATTTCACTTAGTATAATGCTCTCCAGTTCTATCCATGCTGTCACGAAGGGTCAGCACTCCTTTCTTTCTGCTGCGCAGTATTCTATTGAGCAAATGTACCACAGTTTTTTGATCCACTTATTTACTGTTGGGCACTTAGGTTGCTTCCAGTACTTGGCTATTGAACATAATGCTGCTGTGAACATAGGGGTGCATAGGTGCTTTTGAATTGGTTATTTCAGGATTCAGGATAAGTATCATGGCTAGAAATACACAGTTCTATGCCTTTCTAAAAACCTTTGCAGGGAAGTTAGAGGCCATGTGCTAGTGTACCTCTCTCACACAAAAATTTGTTAATTATCGGCTCATAAAAATCTTTGTTCTAGATATCAAGTAAGTTCTAGAGTCTTTTAAATGCATTCTCATGCCTTATATTACGAAGTAAATGCATTCTCTCTACAGTAAAGATGATCATTATAATGCTAGTTCTTCTTCTTTCTTATGAAATTGCAAGCACCATTAAAAGCCCAGAAAATACCATATTCCATTTGTAGTAGACATGCTAAATAGGTTATTCCAACTGGTGTTTTTAGTGCAACTTTGCTAAGAGAGAAGAGTCTAGAATTTTTTTTAATCATTTAAAGTGGAAAACGAAGGTATATTACATGTAGAACACTGTAAGAACTATAGACCAGGTCAGAGAAAAGGCCACACTTAGAGAATATTCTGGTTGGAATTATTGACAGACTGCCACTGGCACAGACTTAGTGGTTTTCCATTAAACACAGTGGAGTTAGACATCAAAATGTTCTTGGCTTTTGTGGTGGTTGGTTTATTTTTCTTTAGACTCTCATAATGTAAAGCAAAAGAAAATAGAAAAAAGTAGGGACAGTTTATGTGTTTTTCTTAACTTTGGGAAAGTATTACTTTTAGGTCTATTAAAACCCTGAAGTACATTAGCATATATTCGATTTTAAAGGAAAAACAAAATTTTGAAAGACAACTTCTTTTAAAAGACTACATTCTATTATTTAACTTAAGAAAACAATCAGTCCTGTGCAAAATTATTTATATACAAAATTGTATCACGGAGTTATTTATAATAGCAAAATATTGAAAAAAAACCTAAAAGCTTTATAAAAAAGGATTGGTTGAAAATTAACATTCATGTGAGGGCACTAAAAATAGTTATTCAGAATGTAAAAGTAAATATAAAAAGTTTGCAATATATTGTTAGGTATAAATAAGAAGGTTACCCATAAGTATATCAAAAATGACCCCAATTTCATTTTAGACTCACACAGAGTAAAAAAAAAAATACTATAGAAAATACGCATATATTTTCACAATGGTTATTCAAGGCGGTGAGATTACAAGTACATATTTTTTCATTATCTATAGGCTTTCCTGTATATTCCAAATTGAGTAAAATAACTTGCATTATTTTTGTAATGAAAAAGCCAGATAATTTTAAAAGAGCAATGCATAAAAACGTGCCCTTAGAACTCCATCTTTTTACTGTCACCTTCCACTTCCTTTTATCGAGGTGTTTTAGTAGGCTCTAAACTTTTCCACTTCCGTGATGCAGAAATGGACCATGCTGCTCCAATCGCATTGCCCTGATAATCCTATCTTGTAGCTGTTTCTAAAGAAAAGTTTTAGTGTAAATAGTTAAGAGAGACATGAAAGAGGGGAGATCAGTAGAAAGGAGAAAATAAACGTGAATGAGAAAAGAGTTTAATATGACTTTAGAAACTATCTGGATTTCTTTGTGCCCAAAGGAAACCCGCCTCCTAATGCAACAACCGCATCTGCCATGAAAATGAATAAATCAGAACACTTCATTTTCTGTTAAGGATTTCAAAATCTCTCTTACCAATGGGATGGGATTCAGAATTAAATTATTTAGGGGATTTGTTCCTTTTTTTCCCATTTTGTAAGTACAACATAAAACACATTCCTTAGAAGTTAGTATGGCTGTTGGGGTCCTTCGGCTGCCTAATCAGTATGATTTGCTTCTGGTCATATCTACATTTTACACTTAAGGAGGAAGGGAAAGATATCTTTCCCACCATATTGCATAATCTTTGATTAATTAAGGTGTTTTGTTACATTTGAGTTGTAAATCCTCTGTCAACAGAAATCAGAGTTTCACTCATAATGGATTTTTCTCCTCCAGGCTCAGGCCAGGATGAGCCAGAAAAACTGAAGTAGCAACTTGTACCTAAAAGTAAAGATTACTTACCCCTTAGGGAGAAACCTTCAGCGGGCCAAGAACTGTGCTTGGCATGACTTGCTAGCCTCCAGGTTCAGAAACTGGATTGCCCGTTGCCTCCGTAGGCACCAGGCTGCCAGGACCGGAAGCAGCCCTGCCCGTGATTGCTCTCCAACACGTGCCTGGCTGGAGAGCTCTTTTTCATGAAAAAGTTTAAAAAGTCAGCATGAAGTCTAAAAGATATTTAATTACAAGAATGAATAAAGGCAATGCTAAAATTGTTGAGGGAATTTGTAACATTAAAGTACATACTTTTCAAAAACCAGGAAGAAAGATAAAAACCACCTAATTTATAGTCTCTATAAATTGAAGGACATTGCTGTTATAACGTGACAAATGATTAATAAAAATGTGATATAGGACAGTGAATAACGAAGTATCTAAATTTAATTCTCAGTGGGAAATGGAAGTGGGCGACATACCACTACATAAAGTCAAGTCGGGGATACCAAGGATAGCTTTAGAAAAACAAACAAGAAAGAAAAGAAATAAGCAAGGTCAAAAAAGGATAGCAGACGCCCTGGCTGGTGTAGCTCAGTGGATTGAGCGCGGGCTGGGAATCAGAGGGTCCTGGTTCGATTCCCAGTCAGGGCACATGCCTGGGTTGCGGGCCAGGTCCCCAGTGAAGGCCATGTGAGAGGCAACCATACATTGCTGTTTCTCCCTTGCTTTCTCCCTCCCTTCTCCTCTCTCTAAAAAAAAAAAAAAAAAAAATAGCAGAATCTAAAAGATAGTCACCAGGGGGAGGTGGGAGGTAATAGTGGGGAATGGTTTTCAGGAACACGTATGAAGGACACATGGACAAAACCGATGGAGGCTAGGATAAAGGGTGGGCAGTGGGCATAGCTGGGGTGGGGAGGAGTCGTGGTGAGGGAAATGGAGACAACTGTACTTGAACAATTTTTAAAAAAAGGTAGCAGAATGTATACTTGATATGGACTCCAGACAATGAAGACATAGCCCTTGTTTACTTTGGTCTCCAGAAGAAGAAATGAAAATAGAAAATGGAAGAGGAGGGGGAGGAGGTTGTCATTACTAATAAAAATAAATTAAGTATACTGTACTAATCATGGTCTATACAAAAAAATAGAGAATTAACATCAATGCACGAGGAAAATGAAGGCAAGCGCAACCACTATAGTGCAAAAGTAAAGAAAATTTAATTTAGAAGAATGAGGAAGCATCAATTAAATACTTGATCAGAACAAAAATTAAAACATGGAAAAACAACCAAAAAATGGGGTTATGTGAGGGTAAATATTTAAGTAAATATTAAATGCAATCTAAAAAAATGCAAGAATGGAAGTAAAATATTAAGATGACAATTTCATAATGAAAAAATATTTGACATGGAGACAAATTTAATTAACCTACATTGCTCAAAAACACTGATAAAATATACAAAGTCATGGCTATTGAAAAATGTAGAGCAAAACAGAAACAAAATTGTATCAAAAAGTATTTTCTAAATTTCTTCATTTGCACACATAAACTCACAAATGTATCAAGGCAAGCATGACATACCTAGGATACAGCGGATGGTATTTTTTTTGTTGTTACTACCTTTTTAAAAGTTTTCTTTCCCTTCCTCTTCTCTTTCCTGACATTTTCCATCTCATCCTTAGATAAATAGTATTAACACTACGTGCCTTCACCTATTCTTTTCTCTATGCTGACAACAAAATCCTTCTATAAAATAATGGCTGCATGAGATTCAATGATAGAGATGGACCACAATCTACCTAATCACACGTGTATTGATGGTCGTTTATTTTACCTGCGCAATTTGCAATACAAAACCTTAAGACATATATCTCCGTGCCCTATTTTTATTATTCTTAAAATTCTGAGGAGTAGGATTGATAAGTCTGTTTCTTCATTTGTTCAGTGCACTCATCTGGATAGCTTTCCAAAAAGGCTTTTAAATTTAAACACCCACAAGCCATTTTCCCCACCTGCAGTGAGCGCTATTGCTCTTTGAAGATTTCTCCAGTCTGATGGTTGTAAAGTAGTAACACATTTTTATTTGCACTTCCCTAACTACCACAGACTTTGAGGTTTTGTTTTGTTTTGCTGTTTGGATTTGCTCTTTTATGAATTTTTATATGACTTGTCATTATTCTTGACGGTAGATATGAGTAACCTACATTATAGATGTTAACCTTTTGCCTCACCCTTATATTGCAATTTCTCTCCTAAATTTGTGGTGGATCTATTCAGACATTGTAAACTTTTACAAAAAAATTTTATTTTATGGTTAAATATTATCTATGTTTTCTATAGTTTCTTGTTTTCACTTTTTAAAGTATATATATATATATATATATATATATATATATATACACATATATATATATATGCACACACACACACATACATAGAGAGAACTAGAATATGTTATACCGAAGATCATCAAACTTTTTCTATAAAGGGTCAGAAACTAAACACTTCCCTGTTTCTGTGCCAGATGGCCTGTTTTACAACTATGCAATTCTGCTGTTGTATTGCAAAGCCATAGAAAGTATGCAAATAAACGTCCAAACTGTGTTTCTATAAAACTACTTACGGACACAAAATTTATATTTCACAGGATTTTTATGTGTCATGAAATATTATTCTTTGGATTTTTTCAATCACTTAAAAATGTAGAACCCATATGAAATAAAATATTTGTATGTTAATTTGGGGTAAATTTACTTTTTTATAATTTGTAAATTTAAAGATCATGCTATGGATTACTACTTATTTAGCACTTCTTTTATTCCCATTAAAAGCATCATGGTTTAGTCTTTCTGTGTTTATTCTTTTTTATGTTTTTCAAATTATAACAGGGATATTTCATACATGTATTTAAAATAGAGAAAATTATTGACTTTTATATTTTATATCCATCAATTTTCCCAAATTCAATCTTAATCTTAGTACTTTTTTTAGTTTTGTTTAGTTTGTTTTGTTATATACTTTTTAAAATTCAATTTATTGGGGTGATATTTGTTAGTAAAATTATATGGGTTTCAAGTATATAATTCTATAATACATCCTCTGTACATCGCATTTTGTGCCACCGCTCGATGTCAAATCTCCTTCCATTACCACATATTTGACCCTTTTTATTCTTTACCCCGCCCCCACCCTTCCCTCTGGTAACCACCATACTATTGTCTGTGTCTATGAGTTTTTGTTTATTTGTTTCTTTCAGTTTTATGTCCCAGATATGAGTGAAATCATATGGCTGTTGACTTTTTCTGTCTGACATTATTTCATTTAGCATGATATTCTCAAGATCTGTTTATGTTGTTGCTATTGGCAGTGTACAAATATATACATTGTTGCTATTCCAGTGTATATATTTACATTAAAATAAAGATTGCAAGTATTATCAAGATAAATATTCACATCTTTTCCAATATCAGTTGCTTCATTTTCTTGTGTTATATTTTCTAGAAGCCCTGAACAAATATTTAATAATATTATAATACATAGCATACCAGTATTATTCATGATTTTAATTAAGTTACTTATCTATGTTTTACTCTTTTGGTATGTCTAAATTGTCCCATTATTACTGAATGTGGGTGGGTATATGTCTGTGAGTGTACCCCATGATCCAAACCTCTTTCTTTTCTTCCTTCCAAGTCAATAATCAATTTTCAATATTTTTGAATCGTTTTTTATTTGTTTGAATAGAACTGGATATGTCAATTCTCATCATAGTGGTAGAAAAAATATTTGAACAATACTACTAATTTAAATGGTGCATTACATAATAATAAAAGCTATCATTTATTTAGTGCTAATTACATGCTCACATCAGGATGTAAACACTATGTAGGAAGGGCTTTTGTGCATTTAATCCCAAATCCTTGGTGTTTAGAGCAGTACTTGCCACATGGTTGGCCCAGTAGGTCAGATACTTGAGCAAAAGGGCGTTGGTAGTGTGTTATGAATCATAAGCAGAGCATTTTATTGAATTTAAAAAATATCTCTATGAGGTGTTTATCATAATCCAGATTCAGTGACTTGCCTGAAATCATAGTCCTCCTAAGAGAGAGAAGTAGGATTCACACTCGTGTGTGTGTGAATGTAAAAGCTTAACCACTAGGCAAGATTGTTCCTGGCATTATTTAAAGTTTGGCATTAGCTAGTGGCTTTATATTTTAAAATACTGCGTTGTGTGACTGTCTTTGCTGGTAGACATAGGCAGTTTGTCTCTATCTATAGCCAAGCTTGCTGTCAGGATGACTATTTTGAAGTGACATCATCTACCAGTCTCCTGACCCACCTTGCTCAAGGTAGCTTCTCAAGAAGGTAGCAAGGAAATATAGACAGATGGCAGTGGACAAACTCACACTAGCTACATAGTTCTTTGTTAGCGACTGTGTTCTTCCTTGTCTTTATGGTCCTTCTCAGCTTCCTCAGATCTGGTGAATTTCCTGTGTTTCCTTCTTGGGAGACTTTGCCCTACAGCCCTGAGTTTCCACTGGCAATTAATTGACCATTTGTCTAAATCTGGTTGCAGCATCCTGCTAGTTCTCCTTGTTTCTCAGAATCAGCACTGGTGTAGGCCTGACCTTTGCCCTTGAGAACTCTCCATCTCTTCCCTTGTTCTAACTGCTCTCTTGCCCGTTTGGCTGCTGCTATAGGCACTTGCATATGACAGTCACGTTTCCTGCTCCCCAAGACACTTACCATTGTCAGTAGCATTGCCACTGCTACAGATCTTCTGTAACAGCTCCCCCATGGGTAGAAGGATATTTGGTGGGGGTTGCAGCTGGTAATGAAGATACAAAACTTACCTCATGGCAAAGTGACTAGGAATTCTGTATATTACATACAATTCCACTGGGCTTCTAATGGCCACGCCCATCCCATTTTTCTCTGTATCTCTGTATCTCTCTCTCTCCCCTCCCCCCACCCCATCTCTCCCTCACTTTGTGTTTGTCTTAACACATTCCCTCAGGGCAGAAGTCCCTGCCTGGACTTTGGACTCTGAGCAACTGGATGCTGTTCTGTTGGGCGTTTGTCCTTAAAGATCTGACACCTGTGGATATGCAGTAAAACAGAAGCCTGCAGGGTCTTGACAAACTTACTGGATATTAGGAGAATTATCTTCGAAAATACTCACTTTTCCTAATGCTTCATTTGCTTGTTATACATGACAGGCATTTGCACTGTGAGACTGCAGTATGGAGAGCAGATGGCAGATCACTGCTCTTGGTCATGAGGGATAGTTTCCTAACAAAAGAGGTTTCATTCTCCCCTGTATTTCTCTTGCATATTGCAGGCATTTCCCCCTTGTTCTTCCCTTTTATTTTTTTCTTGGACAGCATATATGGCCTTGGCGTCAGCCTCATGGCATTTTGTTCACTGATCAGCATCAGCTCAGAACTAATACTAAATCTCTTTTCATTTTCTCCACTGGGATACATTAGGGTTATAGCTTTGGAAAGTAAGTCATACCAGCTGGGTTATCTCTGTGTTCTGTGCCTCTGGTGGCAGGGTGTCGTCCTGGGGATGCATTTATGAATCCCAGAATTGTTATCCAATTTTTTTTTTCTTTCAATGCTGACTATGCTGCGTATTGTCGTGGGTCAGGTTTGTCACTCTGGAAAGCACTTATTATGGAAAGTAAGCCTCAGACATGACTTTTGAGGTTGAATAAACAAGAATAGAATTTGGTTTCATGGAGAACGTTTCATGTTGAAGAATTCTCAAAGAGCTTTAAATACAATGAGTTCAGGATTGGTAGTACAGGAGCCTTGTAAGCAAGTAAGGTACCCTTTCCACATTTTGCTTGTTACTGGTAATTTTAGAAGGGATCTTCATTATATCATTAGTTTTAAAAGAAAAAAAATATTTTTAAGGCCCTCTTGTTATGTTTTCTGACAATCACTAAGAATTTATTAATATTCCCAATAACTTTTATGGAGGTTATGATTGTATCCATGGAAGATGATGATTAGGAATATATAATATTCCCATAAAAATTATGGAGATTATGATTGTGTCCATATCCAATGCACATGACTTCTAAAAAGCCATATGCTCTGCAGCCTAACTATTGGGGGCCCCCACCGCTAAATCTTCACCAAAAACATCCTTCAGATTTTACAGCACAGCTGGTGCTGCTGGTTCTGGAACTTTTAATTTGTTCACAACACAGAGGCAGCAACAGTGATGATTTGTATGGTTTTAAATAATCATAGTATAACTGAAAGAGATGTTGGTTATTGCCTAGCCTATTCACACTTATGGGGGTCAAGTGATACTGAAATCCAAATATGGTTTTATGGCACAGGCTGAAGGAGGCACAATGTCCCAAAGATGCCAGCCGCTGCCCTCTCTCCCGTCTGAGCCCCCCCTTCTGTTGGGTCCCTTTCTCTCCTCCCCTCTCTCCACTACTTAGCGCTCTTCTCAATTAAAGCCGAATGAACCAACTGGCAGGATTCCTTCAAACTGTAATGATAATTAAATAGTGCTTGTGGTTGTTTGGTTGTTTTGAGAATTTACCACTCAGCTAATTAAGAATTTGATTTTAAGTTTTCATTTTCTATTTATCATGGGTATTATATGAGCATGACCTAAAACACTAATAGATAGATAGACAGATCCAGAAATGACAGTAGCATGTAAGAGAAATGGTAGAAATACTTATTAAATTCCATGTTGAATCTGTTCCTGGGTTTAGGCAATATTTAGAATAATTGAGAAATCATAAACCATAATAGCCACAGTGCCGAGATGGCTGTTCTAGATGAGAGAGGACATGGTTCTGATAATCTAAAATATGTTGTGTGCTATTAATTTCTTTTCAATTTTCAATGCCCGAGAAAAGGCATTTTCAATACAGTTTTGCCTTTTTGTGTTGTTTTTCTTGGACAAACAATGAAATTAGTGTGCATTAGTTGAGTAAACATCAAGTGGCCACAGAGGCAGTCCCAGCTTGACATTACATTTTTGTTGCAGATAAAACCCACATGCATAATGAGAGTTGATACTGAACAAATAAATGATGAGTTTATATTATGAATATGTTTGGGGAAAGCGCATTTTTAGAATAGAAATACGGGGAAAGGGAGGAGAGAAGCCAGAGACAAAGTTGTCAGCAGTTCCTTGACCTACCTGAGAAGACTTTGTGGAGGGACAGAAGAAAGTTTTCATGGATCTGACTGCTCTTTCCTTCTGTGATTGAATAATGAAGTCAAAGCCTACACAAACATGGCTTTTGACACATTGTTTGCGGGTAGCTTTTATCATGCACTAACAGGTGGAGCGGGCCATTTTTGCTAATGTTTTGCACAAATGGTAATGTTCAGTAAAATTACGGTAACTTTAGTTTTACATATTTTTTTCAATGAAACTTTTTGTGATTTACTATAAAATGTATACTGAATTATTTTTCTTAAATTTTAAACAAGACAAATACTGGAAAACTCACTGGAAACTGAAATTAATAAAATATGTAAAAATTCCGATTTATTGAAAATATTTTGAAAAAAAGTACATAAAATGTGTAAAAAAAGAATGAAGTTTTAGTAGTTTTTTTTTGTGTGATAATCATTAAAACATACATACATAATTCACCATTGTATGTGTTAGAGACCCAAATTTTGTCCTTTGGAATTCGCATATCTGCATATTAGCATCCCTTTAGAGCAATAAAAAAGTATAAAAATAAACGTATTTATACGTTACCCACATTCTACCGCTAGTCTATAAAAACGTATTTATACGTGTCCCGCGCTCTCCTACCAGTCAACTTAAAACGTATAAATACGTTTCTCACATATTAAATGTTGATAAGGTTGGAAACCGGAGGATCTCAGAATCTTTGTATTACCAAGTGTTGCTGCTCTCGGCAGCCTATGGTGTGAGCTCTTATTTGGCAGTTAGCTAGCTTGTAACATTTGTTCCTTGAAGGAATGGCAGGCACCAAACATCTCATAATTAAACTGTAGAATCTGGGAAAGTTATGAACCCTGCTGGAATAGTCTGGGGAAGCTGAAAAAAGGCAAATAGAGAACTAGGAGAAATTTTAGCAGAAGAATTAGAAAAGGGAATATTATAATGCCAGTCTGGTGTTTCCTATTCTGGGACATAGGGTACCTGAGTTTGCAAAATGAAATGACAGGGAAAAGTATCCTGGAATTTCTCACGTCCACACCTACATTTGAATTGAGCTATTCACTCATTCATAATGGTTCCTATAACTGCCTTTGCTCCTCTATTTCCTGTAAAATTGTGCTTCGAACACCTGTCTTACCAATTAAATTTTTTAAAAAGGAAGAAGAAGATAATGATTGTCCTTATCATCTCCAAAGCTCCCAAGCCAGAAAACTTGAAAATCATTATTAAGCACTTCCTATTCTTTTCTAAATGTTTCCATAACATTCAGTTGACTAGTTGACTAAGGGATGATGTATCTAAGATCAGTAGGAAATTTTTATGAGAGACTTAAATAATTAAAGCAAGAATTAGAATTCAAGTTATACACACACAGAGAACACTACTCACTTATTTTTCTTTTATATTCTTATTCTCCTGATTTTTTTTACTGATCAAGAGTTTTCAGAATTGAGTTCTATCAAATAAAAGCTTTCTTTTAGTGACCATACAAACATTCTTTTTTTTTTTTTTTTTTTTTTTTTTTTTTTTTTTTTTTTTTTTTTTTTTTTTTTTTTTTTTTTTTTTTTTTTTTTTTTTTTTTTTTTTTTTTTTTTTTTTTTTTTTTTTTTTTTGTGGAGGTTGTCCAGCACAGGGTGTTCCTATTTTATTTCCTATCCACTAACTGTGGACTATATGAAATTTCATTCTATTAAATTTCATCTCTGGAAACTGAACATCTTGATGAAAGAAGATGATTCTGGCAAAATTCGTACATGCACAGCAGAACCTGATGCAACTGAAAGATTGAGTACGTCCCACTCAATATGCCTCCTTGGCAGCAGTTACAGGCTATCTACACTTGACAGCCAAAACGGGCCCTGCTTCGCCAGCTGGGGACAGGCCATGAAGTAATGGGAAGAGAACTGGGGAGGGAGATAAGAGGACTGGGTTCAAATCCAGTTCTGCTTACTACCTCGGGATTTCTGAGCAAGTTATTGAATCTCATTTAGCCTCAGTTTCCTGACTAGTCAAAGCTAATAAGCCATACCTCACCTAATCCATACAATATGCTTAAGATAATCTATAATGAAATACTTCGTAACATCTGAAATCAGCACTATTAATATAAATAATAAATCTTTAGGCATGTCATGGTATTTAAATAATCTACATTAAACATTTATTTTTCTCTATTAGCAAACTACGATCTAATAAATATGAAGAGAAAGGACTTTCACTGTGTGTCCTTGATGTTTGACAAAATGGAGAAAAAAGTGAATAGATTAGTTTCAAAATACTATGCTGACACAGGGATGAGACTCAAAATCTATTTTCCACTTTTTTTTTGCAAAAACAATGCTTCACCTTCCAGAAATAGTTTTGACTTAG
Organism: Micronycteris hirsuta; assembly: GCA_004026765.1. Lineage (NCBI taxonomy): Eukaryota > Metazoa > Chordata > Mammalia > Chiroptera > Phyllostomidae > Micronycteris > Micronycteris hirsuta. Next base: position 3,304 of record PVJI01015282.1, on the reverse strand, counting down.
ACTTCAAAAACGTCCCAAACAGTAATAACTACAGTAGAAATAAGCAGGTTACAAGGCAAACACGTAAGAGGGATTCAGATTTTCCGTTGTTTAGCAGATAAGGTAATGACAGTGCAAGGGCTATTGTTAGGGAGTTATGATATAGCCTAAAATTTAATATTGACCTTAGGGTCTTAAATAAAACAAATGAAAATGCATTGAGCATATACTATGCAGAAGTTTGTCTGCCAAGTGCTTACTCTGCCAAGTACTGGGCTACATGCAAACTAGTATGTATAAAAATGGCCTGGGCATTTAAGGTGCATAAATCTAAGAGGGAAAAAAAAAAACGATATACTTAAACAGTTCATTAATAATGGAAAGTGGCAAATTTAGTAGACATAAAAATGAAATGGAAGTGGAAGAGATCTTCTCTCTCGTGTAGGTTCTAAACATACTTGTGTCAAAAATTGTGTATAAGCTATGTGAGCTTGAACTAGTGCTTACACTTTGTCCTATCATTGGTCTTCATCTAATTAATTAATATTCATTTTATTAATTCTATGATTATATAATTCTAAGTGATCAATTCCATAGTAACATAGTGATTTTGCTATTTTCTCTTGGAAGAAATTGTGGTAAGGTTAGGAAGACCTCACGGAACAAGCAACATCCAAACTGTTGCTTAAAAAATGAGTTGGGTAAACGTATACAGAGAGGATTTGAACAAAAATTCCCCAGGAAAGAAACATCATTAGAAAATACACACTGTTGAAGAAATAGAATATTCTAAAAACAAAGATCCTACTGACTAATGCAGATATTCAATAAAAACAAAATAGTGAAGAAGTTTGGAAATTAAATTGGGATCAGAAATTAGAAGTTGTGCGTAGCCAACTCAAGAGTTTGGACTTTGTTTTACGCAAAGGGAAGGCTCTGACATTTACCAAACGTTCTAATGTCTGCCTGATGGATCTATGGCTTCAAACAATTTCCAGCAAGATTGCATATTTTAATTGTGTCCAAATGCTTATCTTCAATGTAGACTTCATCCTGAAGTGAAAAACCTCAGCTCTGCGGTTGCAAATACTTTCCGAACATTAACTCAAGCATCTTGATCTCAACAGGTCCTAGACTTAAATATATATAAGCAAAATATAGGAGCATAATTTTGGAGTGAAATAGTTTGCCATGAAATCCATGACATTTATGCTCGGGTCTTGAAACATGAGAACATAAGCTGATGAAGGGAAACAGACAAAAGAGGTGACTTCACAGAGGAAGAAGAAAAACAAAGGAATAGAAACACTGTTTCACAAAATGTTAGGTCAATGAGGAGCTGATATGTTGCAGGTGATGCACTAATGTCAGTACGACTGCAGAGCTCAGATGGACCTGATATTGAGACACAAATAAATAACTATTTATAAAGCCACTGTCACAGTAGACTATAGAGACAATCGTGGTCTTATTTAAGAAAATAGTAAAGAAAATTAATTTAAAATAATACATAAAAACAAACAAGTAACTCTAGTTACTGATAGAATGTGAGTTGCAGGCAGAAGGAGAAAAATAGATTTACTCCAAGAAGTGAAACTTGTATACTATAAGCTTAAAATTCAGGTCAAAGGTATCAAAAAGTAAGAGTTTGTGTAAAAGGAAGAATCCTTTCACCCTCTTCCAGGACAGCTGGCCTGGGACAATGGTGTCTTGCAACAGTGAAGTTTCCTATAAGTAAATTAGAAAATAATACAATGTGATATCAGTCTTTGTGAAGAATGGGTCTATTCAGCTTATGCTAATTATGATAGCCCTTTAACAGCAAGAGGTTGTCAAACATTAGATATTGAGAATATCTACTTCAACTATAGATGGACTAAAGAAATGAAAGAATACAGTGACTTATTTAAAAACACAATTCTGTAACTTTGAAACCCTACTCTTTCTGAAAATTAATTCTGTGTTCTCATCCATCTTGCCCATGCCTCCTGTCTATAGTCATTCTGTTGCTTTTTCTTTCTTCTCTGGACAGATAATTATAACACTAGAGTCTAAATCCGTAATTCTTCACTCTAGCCTCTGTTTCCCCATCCTTCTTATCTTTATCAAGTTTCTTTGCCTTTACCATTTGTTTGTGTCAAGCAATATCAAGAATCTGTGGAAATCAATACTTAATAAGTTGAAGTAATATTTTCAATTTCCTGTTACCTACTTTAACGTACATGTATTCTTCATAAATCCTCATCACTCACTAAATCCATCTTCTCGTCAGTTAGATGTAACTTAATGTAAAGTTAATCTTTTCTGACTGACCTCAAATTCATCGTCCCAGGGCCAGGTCTGCTGGACCAGTTGCAATCAGGTGAAGAAGGAAATGACAAAGGCAGAGGCGCAATCAATTTTAGTAGTCACATTTACACCATGGAGGGTGTCTGGTTGTGAATACTTTGACAGGAAAGAAAAAAGAAATAATAACTTGGGCCTATTTTGCTTAGGTTACTTCTTCACTTCACCAGAGTTGGCAAGTGTTGGTATTTTCCCAGGTGTGAATTGTCAGGTTCATTGTTTCACCAACACATATATAGAGGAATTGGACCCAGATTTTTGCACTTAGAAACTTCAAGGGCGTGAACTTTTTGAAATGATTTTCAAATATATCCTAGAGTTTCGTGAAGAATTTTCTCCCCTCACTTTATGTTTCATGGGGTAACTGCAATGTATTAGGAGTGCCATTTGTATTTTCCAACATAATTGCATACATGATCATTTTTCTTTTTTAATTTTAATAATTTTTCTTTATCAAACTAAATGTAGAATATACTCAACATGTAATGCTTGTATAGAGCAATAAAATGATAACTTTACTTTTACTAGATGACTATATTACAAATATATGATACTATAAAACAATTTTATTTGTATTTCCATGTCTTATTAAAAATAAATATATTAAATTTCTTCAAAATGACACACAAAAATAAATTGAAAAGCCTCTTTATAAACATCCAAAATACTCATTAACTGCAGTAACAAAAACAAATTAAAATCCATTGCTAAGACTGTATAAAACAAAATAACTTCAACAATAAGAAATGCTAGATGCCAGAATCAAAGCCAGTTAGACTTAGAGATCATAGTTTTATTGACCTGAGGTATGGTTGGGACATGCAGGTCAAAGCTTTATTCCCAGAAGACTCAAGAATTTTGAATTGAGATTCCTGGATGGAACTAGTTAAAAAATCAGTGAGGAAAACATGTTGTCTATTGCCATAGAAGACCGCAAGGACGCTTGCCTCTGCCTGGTCCTACCTCTTCCCGGAATGGT